>JAJAGP010002722.1:73180-101102 GCA_025084515.1 Ancistrus triradiatus
CAATGCAATGCTCGATTAAAGCGTTAATACAAGTTAAGTCAACACAAAACGTCACAAAAAACTAAGTCTCAGAAAGAAAGTGGGAAAAGCCTGTAAAAAAGTTATAAAAACACACACTACCGCGAAGAAGACGCAACTCTGGTTATTAGCTAATGACTAACTACTGCGAACACAAGCCGGTATACCTGTAAAGTTACTAAATAACGATTAGTGGCAAAAAAAAAAAATCCGCCGGTACGAGAATAAAATGATTAAGATGTTGTAAAAACCTACTATATATACGATTATATATGATACAGATGTGATCGGGAATTAAAATATATCAAAGGTAATAAGCTGCTAGCAGCTACGAAACGGCGTCCTGTGTGCAATCGTGGATCAGTCTGGGTTGCCAGATCCTCGCAATCCTCGCGTCAGATCTCTCAGCGTTCTCTAGAGGTACACCACCCAGCCATTGGTTCAGATATGTGGATGACACCTGGGTTAAAATTAAATCTCAGGAAGTGCCACATTTCACCGACCACATCAACTCAGTAGACAAACACATTAAATTCACCAGCGAGGACGTGAAGAACGGCAGGTTAGCCTTCTTGGATTGTGAGGTTGTGATTGGAGATGTGGGACGATTGAAAGTCGATGTTTACCGTAAGCCAACACATACGGATCAGTACTTAAGGTTTGACTCTCATCATCCACTGGAACACAAACTAGGAGTCATCAGGACACTGTACCACCAAACAGACAGCGTCCCCACTGACACAGCGGCCAAGGATGGAGAGAAATCTCACATTAATCAGGCCCTGGGCAAATGTGGTTATCCGAACTGGGCCTTTGTCAAAGCCGGTAAGACGCCCAAACAGTGCTCCAGCAGATCGACGAGAGGAGAAGAACAACCGCAGTCTAAGCGTAAACCAGTGGTGATTCCATATGTGGCAGGAACATCGGAACAATTGAGACACATATTTGCCAAACGCCGCGTCTCAGTGGCTTTCAAACCCCAAAACACGCTACGCCAGAAACTGGTCCACCCCAAGGATCGGGTCCCCCAGCACAAACAGAGTAGCGTAGTCTACGCTGTGAAGTGCCAGGAGGATTGCCAGGAATTGTACATCGGGGAAACCAAACAGCCACTGGCGAAACGGATGGCACAACATAGAAGAGCTACCTCATCAGGAGGTCAGGACTCTGTGGTTTACACCCACCTACAGGCCAGTGGACACTCTTTCAAGGATGAAGACGTGCAGATCCTTGATAGGGAGGAACGATAGTTTGAACGTGGAGTAAAAGAAGCCGTTTTTGTAAAAAGGGAACGTCCATCCCTGAACCGAGGAGGGGGCCTCAGAGTACACCTCTCACCATCTTACAATGGAGCCATCACAGCCATTCCCAAATCATGTGTGAATGACACACGTGGCCATTGTCGTTAATGGCTATCAATCTGCATATTAAACTGATCACCGGTCCCATTGTTATGCAACGGGGCTGGTACCAGTCGTTATGCAACGTGCTGTATATAAGATTGGGGAAGTTTTCCAACTGCTGAGACTGAAGAAGTCACTTAGATGAGTGACGAAACGTTTCTCCAACAAAATCTTTGTCCAGATGAACAGATTCAACTTCTTGGATTTTCTTACCTGGATCATTGAGCATGCATCAAGATGTTGATCAGTGATCATTTCATTTACAATCACTGCTTTGATTGTAAAGGATCTAATGTTAAGTAACCCTAGCTTAGTTTAAGGTTGTTATTTCTATGGGAGCTATCTGTGTTTATACTAATGAAATGATTAAAACAGACTTTTTGAGCGCGTTTACGTTTAGGACAGATGCGGGTAACAGACCCAATTTCAATAATGTGAGTTCTTGGTGACGGTGCATGGCTACCAGCAATTGGTTAAGCCTGACTGTCTGCTGCTTGACCCCTGCTCGGATAGTCAACCCCTAACCAATCCGGCCATAAGACTATGGTTAATGTTGCAGGAGATGAGAGCAGCACCCTCCCAAGTGGGATGGACACCATCCCATCATAAAAAGGAAAAGCTGACTTTTTTTTTTTATTAACCTCAAGTCAGATCTATTTCTATAGCGCTTTTTACAATGGAGCATTGTCTCAAATCAACTTTACAAGATTAGATTATCTCCTAATAACTACGTCCAATCCCAAATTGAGCAAGCCTAGGGCGACAGTGCCAAGGAAAAACTCCCTGAGTGTTATAGGAAAAACCTTGGGAGGACCAAGACTGAAAAAGGGACCCAACCTCCTTGGGCTGCACAGATGATAAATCTAAGAACGAAACTAAAGTCATGGAGTCAAAGTTTGAATAAAATGTGAAGTATGCACATCGGCATTAAGTGGCCCGCGTATGATGGGGCTGGAGCTGATGACGGAAGCAGCTTGAGTGAAGCTACAGCGGATGAACATCATGTGTGGGGCTGGAACTGGCACCGGAACACAGCTCGGAGAGAGAACAGAAAATGTAATTACTTATTGATTAACACAGTGTCTATTAACAATCACTGATGCCATGTCAATCACTGATGCCATGTGTCGCATGAGACACTGGCAGCATTAGCTATAGCAGCATAGCTAGAAAGAGGAGAACTGGTGGGAAACACAGCCAAGAGGGATCACATGAGACATTGGCAACCCCACGGGAGGCAGAAGACAGCAACCCAACGTCTCTGATCACCATAAGACTCTTTGACTATGAACCCCCAGCTCTGTCCTTATTCTAAGGCAAGGATGCACGAGTCAAGATCACGAGGACCGATGCCTAGTTCAGCCAGACTGCCCACTCGACACTCCCGGCTAGCGGACAAGGCAGGCAGGCCAGACATGACTCCAGACTCCGGCCCCAGTGACCCAAGCCATGCATCCTGGTCTAAATCTAGTCAAAAGCCTGTGTAAATAGGTATGTCTTTAGCCTAGACTGCAATCACGCAGCAATAAACAGGTGCTTGCGCGATTGCGTTATCTGTGAGGATCCCGGCGTGATAGCCAAGCCAATACTGGCCTCTAATGTCAGTTTGAAGGAATCCCCAATGTGCTGGGGGGTCCTAACACACACTACTAAAAACAACACTGGCTTAAGGATAAGAATGCCCTTGGGTGGTCAAGTCAGAGCCCTGTCCTAAAACCAATCTGCAAAAATCTTGAAAAGAGCAGTAAATTGACCCTCAACAAGAAATTTGACTGAAAGTATACAATTCTACAAGGAAGAATGGGTAAATATTCCATAATGTAGGTTTGCAAAGCGGGTAGAGTCATATCCAAACAGGCTGTTGCTGTAATTAGAATAAGAGGTGAGTCTATGAAGTATTAAATCAGGGGGCTGATTACTTTTTCATCTCTTTCATTCCAGTTTTTAATTTTTTATTAATTTTCAGAACTGTTGCTTTTCTTCTCTCATTACTTGAATATTGCAGAGCAGAACATGTATATTCATTCATTCCTTCATTCTATCCATTTTAGTCATGTCCAACCCTTGATCATGGTCACCAGGTCTTTCTCCAAACCACCATAGGGGACAAACACTCACACATTCACACACTAAGACCACTTTAGAAACCCCAATTATCCTAACAAACGTCTGGGAGGAATATGGAGTACCCGGAGGAAACCCACACAGACACGGGAGGACATGCAAACTCCATATAGACGGAGTCCAGAGTCGGGATCGAACCGAGGATCTCAGAGCTGTGAGGCGACAGACAGACTAACCATTGCATCATTGCCGAACATGTATAAGAGTCTGGGAAAATGTATTTTTAATAGGTTTTGACTTCAATATGACTGTAAGACAAAAAAGTGACATCAAATAGGTGTAATGGTTTTTAATGAACATTTGTGTGCGTGCGGTTTTGTATAATCTTTTATTTTGGCAGCTCCATATTCTCTGTTGGATTTTTTCTTTGCTTGTTTGTTTTGTTTTGCTATGCTAAACACTGAGGCCAGAAACTTGCATTGTACATTTTAAGTGTTTTATATATAGGGAGGTACAGTGGCACCTTTAATAGCACTATCGCCTCACAGCTCCAGAGATCCCTGGTTCGATTACCGGCCCAGACCCTAACTGTGTGTATTTTGTATGTTCTTCCTGTGTCGGCATGAGTTAGGCCAGTGTCTCTAAAGGGTCCCAGTGTGTGTGTGTGTGTGTGTGTGTGTGTGTGTGTGTGTGTTCGCTGTGATGGATTGCTAGGGTTGGTTCCTGCCGATTCTGATAGTTGGGCCCTAGCCCCCCACAACCCTGAATTTGAGTAGGTGGGCATTCATATATAAATGAATTAGTTAATTTATAGTCTAAAACAAAAACTGTCAAAATTTTTGGTATCTACAGTCATTAATTCAATTTGTCTTCAGTAACCACTTTATCCTGGTAAGGATCAGGGTTAGTCTGGAACCTATCAAAGAAACACTGAGCACAAGTTGGGGGTACAACCTGGACAGGGTTCCAGTCCATCACAGGATGTGGCACATTTATTGTCTCCTTCACAATCACTCATACCTACACTTACTGGTATGCATTTGTGAGTACCAGGAGAAAACTCACTCTGACAGTAACTAAGAGCAAAAAACGAATGGGTCCTTGCTCAGCTTACTGCAGGAAAAATGGCACATTTTTATGGCATTCCATAACACCTTGAATGGTACAAGAAGCAGGAGACAGGACTGTTGGCTTGCTGTAGGCAGGTATCTTGTCAGTCAGTGTTACTAGACACTATGGGCTAAAGGTGCTTTGTTGCTTTTTGACAGCAGACAGGGCTTCAGCAGGCTGGCACACAAATGAGCACCAAAACCTGGTTATACAGTCCTGATTTTTAACCCTAGAAAACACATGCTAGGTAACATCAGGAACAATGAGACCGTTCGGCTGCAGAATGACACAAACCTTATCAGGCATATCTCCAACATGATGGACAAAAGGTGTATGTGTGTGTGTATATATACAGGGGTGCTTGAAAGTTTGTGAACCCTTTAGAATTTTCTATATTTCTGGATAAATATGACCTAAGACATCATCAGATTTTCACAAAAGTCCTAAAAGTAGATAAAGAGAACCCCAGTTAAACACGTGAGACAAAAATATTATACTTGGTCATTTATTTATTGAGAAAAATGGTCCAATATCACATATTAGGGAGTAATCCTAGAGGTTCACATACTTTTGTCACTCACTAATATGTAATATTGGATAATTTTCCCCAATAAATAAATGACCAAGTATAATATTTTTGTCTCATTTGTTTAACTGGGTTCTCTTTATCTACTTTTAGGACTTGTGTGAAAATCTGGTGATGTTTAGGTCATATTTATGCAAAAATCTAGAAAATTCTAAAAGGTTCACAAACTTTCAAGCCCCACTGTGTATACACACTCACCAAGAAGAAGTTGTTGGAGTCGCATGAAACTTTATATGTATTAATGTAATGATGATATATGTAAGTGATTACAATATTAGCGCAAAAGGATAGGTTTATTGGGGAAAACTGTACAATTGCAAGGAGGCTCTAGCTACCCTGTCAGGCCACCTAGCCTGGATGCAAGATGAGATATGGTTGGGCATTGGAGGTTTTGCATGGTATCCTGTGGCACATTTGCTCACAGATGTTGCAGCAGTTGGGGCAGTGTATCGCTCCACAGCAAAGGCAGGATTGAAGGCCTACGTACTTTAACCCGATCATCAAAGTATCCAACACAGAAACTGGATTTGCCGCTAAAGATGATATGGTTCCAGTCTGTGTCAGTTCAGGTTTCCTATTCACTGCAAATGAAGGTGACGTTGGGTGGCTGTCAATGGCAGGACACCTAATGGGCACTGTGACAACAAATTTCCTTCTGCTAAACACTCAGAAATGGTCCAGGCAGAGACAGGGGTGTATAGTGAAGGTGCCACCTGTGTCTGGATGGTGGACAATGAAACTGTGGAAGCTTAATTAATAAAATATGTTTATATGGTGTTTGATGATTCTCTTATCCAGAGTGATAGTGCATGAAATAACTCTGATTGCATGCCAAACCATGCATACTGTACTAAGTGGTATGTCAGTATGTGCATGACTGATAATGTCATTCCAATTTTGATAGACTATACAATGTTTAGTATGTGGTTTGGGAAGCAACCAAAGCCAAGTTAGCAGGTTGGCAAGCCAACTGGCAGCAAATTAACATATGCAGCATTTTCATAGAAGGCCTAAGATATTTAGGAACTAACAAGTATGCCACTATATTGAGCTTATTTTTCACAATAATTATTGCTGTATTTAATGTCTCTGTATATTGGAATAGTTTTGATGTTACATTTTACCAGGAAGTGGAAGGCTTGAAGAACTGAGTTGGTGTGCAGGTAGCCAGTGGTGTGATCTCAATGAAAGAGTTACAGGAGAAGACTTTGGTCGATTGTTAACCAGATAGGCAACAGCATTCTGAATGATCTGTAGGAGTGCAGTGGAACAAGAAAGCAGACCAGCAAGCAAAACATTGTAGTAATCAAGCCTTGAAATGAAGAGAGGTTGTATGGAGATCTGAGGAGTTTCTCTCTGGTCAGAAAATAACATTCTACTAATGGGATGCAGAAGAAGTATCAAGTAGTTGATATGATGTGGTTAGAAATTTGAGAATGTTGTCCACAATCACACCAAGAGACTTTGCCCTGGGAGCCAGATGGACAGTTACACCATCTACGTTTTTTGTGTCAGTGAGTTCTTTCCCAGAAGATCATTTTTGTCTTGTGCAAACTGAGCTTTTGTTGGTGTTTTGCCAGCAATAATATAAGAATCCATGAGATCAAATCATAATTTATTGTACTGGGAGAAAAAGAGTGGACCAAGAACTGATCCCTGAAAAACTGCTGTAGTAATCCTACAAGATTATGAAAGTGAATCTTTTTATGCTACGTGGTAGGTTTGATATTGTACATATGAGGAGAAATAGGCAAGCACATGACACCCAATGCTCAAGTTAGCAGGAGTGGAGATGAGTATCTGATGATTCACAGTTTCAAATGCAGCAGACAGATCCAAAGTGCTAAGTACTAGAGACATGATATTTTCCTTGGCTCTATGATGTGCTTCAGTTACTACAAGGAGTGTCTGAGGAATGATCCATCTTGTTACCAGCCTTTTTGGTATCAAGAAGATTGTTTTCAGGAAGAAAGGAGGACAGCTGGTCAAGTATAGCATGTTTGAAGGTTCTGGACAGGAATGCTAGGAGGGATACAGGCCTGTACTTAGCTGGGTTGAGTGATGGCTTCTTCGTGTACAGGTGTAACTTGTATCTTGGAGAGAGAAGGAACCAGACCAGATGTCAGTGAAAATCTTGTGGTATATGGTGTAAGGTTGCTGCCAATTCCCTAGAGAAGTGTGGATGGTATTGGATCCAGTGGACATATCATCCAGTGACTTGTGGTCATTAGTGTCACCACTTTTGTCCTCAGTGAGCAGTATGAATGTTTCGAAAGTGGAGCGATGGGTTTGCTTCACCTTGGCTGGATTACAGAAAGATGACTAAATGTTGGTCAACTTTTGTGGAAAAGTTATGTCATGAAATTCACATCTATTAGAGAAGATGATGGTGGGGTAGGAGGTGGGCTGAGTAAGTAGAAAAGGTTGAGAAAAAAAAATTCTTGGGGATGCAAGAGTTCATTTTAGAGTGACAGAAAGCTGGCTTGGCTGCGTTGACGTAAGAAGAGGAAAATGAGGCAAGTAGTGCTCAATAACCAGCCACGTCTATTAGTGAGTTGAGTTTCCTTTCCATTTTCTTTCAGCACTGAGAAGAGTTAATCTACGAGACCGCAAAATGTCAGTTAGTCAAAGACTGGATGATACTGGTTTTGCTGACATGGAAATAAGATGACAGAGGGACTCCAGAAACTTGAAGATAGTTTTTGCAGAGAGTAGCAGTATCAGTGTCAGCAGGACATGCTGAGAAAGATGGGAAAGAATGCCATCAGTGAAATGAGCCAAGAAGAGAATCAAGCTCATCATTAAAGTTGATAGATCACAATGATACGAATTTACAAAACCTGAGCAGAGTAACAGCATAGAATTAATAAAAGGAATGCTTCCTCAAGCAAATTGAAAGGAAATGCGCAGGTTGAGGAAATAACCAGACCTGTTCCAACAACCTGTAGCACTTTCTTGCTGCACTTCCTTTGTGGATTCTCACAGGTAGACTTTGTGCTGCGGAGTCTTCAGGCAGAGGCAGGGAGGTGGCAACTGTAGCTGCTGCTGAAACAAGTTAAACTCCAGAAATATTTTGCATGTGGTTAGTCACCAACCCTGATGTATTTCTGCTAAGCTGCAGTAAGGCCTGTCAGTGAATGCTAATGAGGTTTTAGTATTACTCTACCCACTGTGATTGCCCAATTAAGAAGTAAACATGAATTTTAGAGTAAGCCCTAACCTTGCAACTAAATTGCTAGAAATCTAAAAAAAATAACAGTAGTAACAACGAAAGTGTTCACAAAAACAAAGCAGTTAGACCACCATGCAGCTTAGAATCAAACCAAACAGGAAATAAATATGTACCATATCTTGTACTATCCTCGTACTATACTGTATCTCGATATCCACTAAGTCCCAAATGAAGGCCTAGCTCTGATAGTCAGGGTTTGCCAGGGGTGATAATATACCATTTCCCACAATGTTATGAAGGTAATGTTAACAGGCTATTAGCTAGCTGGTCAGATATTTGAAATTAAAACACTTAAAAAATCAGTCTTTAGCTGAAATGTTACCCTTTTAATTTTTCCTTCGGCAGTAAGTTTGTTTGTTTGTTGGACTCTGAAAACACACTATAGCCAAAACAAATCTATATTATTGGACATCCAGTAGGAGTTCACCTGTTTTTTCTATAATTTCATTAGGTTTTATTGTAATTGTTATTATTATTCATACTATTGCTACTAGCATTACTGCTGCTACTACTACTACTACTAATAATAATGCCTTATGTTAATTATATTGTATTATACCACAGTTAGTTCCGACCCCGCAATCTGATTGGCTGAGAGATGTCTTCCTTATTCGACATTATTGACGATAATGGCACTGTGACCGACGCTCTATAAGTATTAATCCGCGGCACACACGTAACCTAGCAACAGAAAAACAGCCAAGTTATAATGAGTAAAACACTGCCAAAATGAAAGCTATAATTAGTTTATAAAGTCTAATGGTTTTTAAAACAACATGAATTTGGAAGATGAAGCTATTAATGACCAACCTGAACCAAAGGTTTTCACCTTTAGGATTTGGAAGCTCTGGACAAGCAAAACGAAGTCAGTCCTTTAAATCAAACATCCCTGGGCTCTTAATGGATTCACAGCTCGACTGAAGAGCAACAAGACTGAAGAACAGATTTAGTCCCATCAACAAAAATGAACTGAATCAGAAGACTTCGTTTGACGTCGTTTGCTGGAGTTAAACTCAGAGTCTTTCATTAAACACCATCCGCGGCTGATCGGAGCTTCACTCGTCTGACAGGTACGTTATCTGTAAGTCCAGCTCTAGCCCAGAGAAGCTGCTGATGCTCTGGAACTCTGCTGTTACATTTCTGACTGATGAGATTAACATTAAGAGCTTCATCATACAAATTTATAATCGCTAATCAAACAGGATCCTAGACTTTGGTTAGAACACCGGGATCTCACTCCAATTTGCTTCAGTCGGTAGAATAGTGGATCTTAGTAGCAGCCTGCCTTATAAACCCCACCCATTTTATTTGCTGAATGTAAATAAACTTTCTTTTTAATAAATTAAAACTTACCAATCAATATATTTGTGTTTATTGTCTGTATAATAAACAGTTATTGGTAATTCTGTTCCTCAACTTTAATGACTGAAGGCTTAGCCGCGAGGTAACGATAGAATAAAACTATTGATAAACAAATCGTTGTTCTGTACTTTTTATGTCAAAATCTAACAATAATTAAATATTAAATGATGATAACGGAACTGTGGTATAATCGCAATAATACACTCGAGGTCGTGCTTTAACGTGAGATATCTGACGTTAAAGCACTCCCTCTCATGAATTATTGCTTAAATATACTGTTATTGTCTGGACAGTGGAAGGTATTACAATATATATTAAAGTTAATATCACCCACCTGTACATGAAAGCTCAGGTGTTTGTTTGTTGTTTGTTTGTTAGACTGAAGACAGATATAGGTAAATACTATGCAGAGAACAGTTGAATAGTCAGTAAATAATTCTCTCACTCTAGCTGTATGTTAGCAGGGAGATGGTGGGTAATTGGGCCTTCTAGAGTACAGCATTTGAGAAGACTCTTGAGGACCCGAGAAAGGACATCTGACATGATGCCTGTGCCAGTGAGGAAGGCTTTTGGGAGTGGGGGCTATATGTATGGAAATACGAACTGCTGTTTCCCAGTATCCAAGGTCAGCACAGGCTCTGTATTGGAGATTATATCTACCGAAGGGGAGTAAACCGAAGACTGGGAACAACAAATATGAAGACGATCCAACTTCATGTTCTAAGTGTGTTTGTTGTCTGACTTTAGGCTTGTTTTTTTGTTTGCTCTTTTGTGACAAAGTAAATTGTGGTGTGTTTACCAGCGCATATAATATTTTATAATACGTTTTGCATTACACTCATATATACCCCTCCCACCTTCCCCCACAAACACACACACACACACACACACACACACACACATACACACACTTGTCACCGATTCCGGCATCTACTCCCCCTTTTAGCTGATTGGTTGTGCTGTTAATCTCAAATATATTTTTAGGCAGTTATCCTCTGTAAGGGGTGGATACAGTGGGTCAGAGAATAGATATAAAACAGACCCTCTACAACAGAGCACAAAAGCCATTCATCATATCTGTCCTCTCTGTGACTTATTTCTTTGGCAATTGAGGAATAACATACCTGCCCATCCTAGAGAGAACTACTTCAGAGTAAGATTCTCAGTTTTTTTGTATAAGTGTAAAATTATGTATATTTTAGAAAAGACTCAAATATAATATGTTTTACCTACATGTCTAGCTCACCTCTGTATTTGTGCATTTATTGGGATGCAATCAGAGGAATGTCAGATATCATGGTACAGAAGTTCTCCTTCCCATTTTCCAATTTGTCATGCCACACTGAGCCTGAGGAACCAGTCACAGAGAAAAAGCATTATTATGGCATCCAACGGCAAGAGCCAGAACCTGCATCAAATAACCGAAACCAAAACAGCATAGACCTTACACATGAGGACACAGTACCTGCACTCAATGACAAAGCAGCATCAACTCACAACCAACCCAGCAACCCTGACCTACACAGCAGAGCGATGGTCATCTCTGCAAATGCCAAGTCAGATTCAGCAGGGAGTGCCAAGGGCAACGTTAAAACCCATATGAAATCTAAAAATGAAGATGAAAATTCTTCATCAAAAGGGAGAAGTAAGCCCAAGCCCTGCCCAACAATATCCTACAAGACTGTGTTTGAGAAATGGGCAGACCTCCAATATGAAGAACAACGGCCAAGTACGAAACGGCAGCTCTCTGCAGAGAGTTCATCAAAGAGTGTGAATGTGAGCAAGAGGAGCACTGTGACAAACAGTAAAGAGGCAGCAAAGCCACTCTTATACACCAATCCTGGTAAGCTGCCCAGGAAAGCCTGTCTACCAATAAGCTCCTTTCAGAGGAAGCCAAGAAGACAGCTGTTCAGCAGCACTGGGGTCTTCCTCAAAGAGGACACACATGCAATTAGCACAGGCAGGGAGGTAACACACACACACACACACACACACAAACACACACCCACACACGTCTCACTATTCTAGTGGGGACTTTCCCATTGACATATTGATTACTGTAGCTATCTAATGCTACACCTACTCCTAACACTAACCTTAACCTCAGTAACCTAATGGATGTATTTTGACTCTCTTTGGTTTTTCAGAAGAAAGTTGCATTTTCTGAAAAAAAAAAAAAAAAAACGATTTTCCCCTGGGTACCAGCATAATGTCCCCATAAGGTAAAAAATGTTAGATTTTTCTATCCTTGTGAGGACATTGGGCCACAATTATATATAAACATAAATCCCTTCCCTACACACACACACACACAGACTCAAAATAAACTGAAAACTATACAACTATATAAAATATACTGAAAATAAAAAGGCTGTGTACTGAATATGCCGATGAATGTATATAGTATTACTATGTTAAAAATATATACAAATGAATTCATGACACATTTAACATAGATTGTACAACTTTAATTGATTCACATACAGTAAGAGGATGGCAACGGTGGCTCGGTGAGTAGCACTGTCGCCTCACAGCGAGAAGGTCCTGGGTTAAATTCCGAGTGAAGTGGTCTGGGTCCTTTCTGTGTGTTTGCATGTCCTCCCCGTGTCCGCATGGGTTTCCTCCCATAGTCCAAAGATATGCGTCTTAGGCTAAATAGCGTCTCTAAAGTGCCCATAGTGTGTGAGTGTGTGTATGAGCATGTGAGTGTATGTGTACTATGATGGACTGGTTCCCTGTTTAGGGTTGATCCTGCCCTGTGCCGCTAGCTGGTTTTGCTTATAATTCAGGGTACACAGTGAGGCAAAAATGTATTTAGTCAGCCAATGATTGTGCAAGTTCTCCTACTTAGAAAGATGAGAGAGGTCTGTAATTTTCATCATAGGTACACTTCAACTATGAGAGACAAAATGAGAAAACAAAATCCAGGAAATGGAATCACATTGTAGGATTTTTAAAGCATTTAATTGTAAATCATGGTGGAAAATAAGTATTTGGTCACACACAAACAAGCAAGATTTCTGGCTCTCACGGACCTGTAACTTCTTCTTTAAGAAGCTCTTCTGTCCTCCACTCGTTACCTGTATTAATGGCACCTGTTTGACCTCATCATCTGTATAAAAGACACCTGTCCACAGACTCAAACAGTCAGACTCCAAACTCAACCATGGCCAAGACCAAAGAGCTGTCAAAGGACACCAAGAAGAAAATTGTAGAGCTGCAGCAGGCTGGGAAGAGTGAATCTACAATAGGCAAGCAGGTTGGTGTGAATAAATCAACTGTTGGGAGCAACTGTAAGAAAATTGATAATCTCCCTCGATCTGGGTCTCCACGCAAGATCTCATCCCATGGAGAGACAAAATGATCATGAGAAATGGTGATCAAAAATCCCAGACCTACAAAAGGGGACCTGATGAATTACCTGCAGAGAGCTGGGACCAAAGCAACAAAGAGAGAGACTCATGCCCACCCCCTCCCCCTGCAGTGCCAGGCGTGGTCCCCCTCCGCTTAAGCCAGTTACATGTTTCAGGCCCGTCTGAAGTTTGCCAGAGAGCATATGGATGATCCAGAAGAGGATTGGGAGAATATCATGTGGTCAGATGAAACCGAAAAAGAATAGACTTTTTTGGTAAAAAACTCAACTCGCCGTGTTTGGAGGAAAGAAGAATGCTGAGTTGCATCCCAAGAACACCATACCTACTGTGAAGCATGGGGGTGGAAACATCATGCTTTGGGGCTGTCTTTCTGCAAAAGGGACAGGACGACTGGATCGTGTTAAGGGAAGAATGAACGGGGCCATGGTATCATGACATTTTAAAGCCAAAATCTTCTTCCATCAGTGAGAGCATTGAAGAGATGGAACATGGCTGGGTCTTCCAGCATGGCAATGATCCCAAACACCACTGCTCGGGGCAACAAAGGAGTGGCTCTGTAAAAAGCATTTTCAAGGTCCTGGGAGTGGCCTAGCCAGTCTCCAGATCTCAGCCCCATAAAAAATTTGTGATGGAAGTTGAAAGTCCGTGTTGCGCAGCGACAGCCCTAAAACATCACTGCTCTAGAGGAGATCTGCATGGAGGAATGGGCCAAAATACCAGCTACAGTGTGTGCAAACCTGGAGAAGACTTACAGAAAACGTTTGACCTCTGTCATTACCAACAAAGGTTATGTTACAAAGTATTGAGTTGAACTTTTGTTATTGACCAAATACTTATTTTCCACCATAATTTGCAATTAAAATCTTAAAAAATTTTTTTCTCATTTTGTCTCTCATAGTTGAAGTGTACCTATGATGAAAATTAGAGACCTCTCTCATCATTCTCAGTAGGAGAACTTGCACAATCAGTGGTGAACTAAAGACTTTTTTGCCTCACTGTACTTTATAAAGATCTCACTAAAGCAGGTTTAATAATACTGTCGAATTAATCCCTGCATTGTATATGCTCACTATGTATTTCAGCTGAAGGAGCAGGGAGTGTTCTCAGCTCAGAGCATTGCCCAAGCAATCACACAGGGGGCCAGAGATGAGCTGGAAAAAATCAGGGCTATATGGGTCTGGCTCTGCCATAATATTGGTAAGTATATATGTTCCTGGACATAAAAATGTGCCAAACCTAAAAGGACATTAAGCTTTTAATGGTCTTAACAAAAATTCACTAGCAAGATAACTAGTATGGGAGAGCTTTTCCATTTGATTTCTGTAAGTATTGAAGCCATGTGAGTAAAGTTGCAGACCTGCAGTATATGCAATAACACTCTCTTGTTGAAAAATATTGTTTGTTCGCAGTGCTTAATTTATAAAACATGAGGTAAGGGAACACTGGCAAGTGGGCACAGAGTGAAAAGGTTCCAGAACGCAACATTGCATATAGCGCAACATGTAATGTAGTAGACTTCAAAATAGAATATCTATGTCAATGAAAAAGACTTAACTATCAGTTGTCCTTTTTCCCCCCATTTCCAAACCTCGCCGCCTGTGAGCTCTCCTAACATGTGAGTGTGCAAGACCTGACTGATGATGTAATTACGGCGGTTACTATTGCAGAAAATGAGCCGTTTGGCTTTTTGGAAAAGAGGTTGCACGCAAATAAGTACTATTTATTTAAATTTGTTTATTAATATTTCTCATTTTCACTTTATTTTAAATATAATAATGCAAGGTGGTTCCACTCAAATGGGGGCCAGAATGCATGTTCCGCAGTTACCAGGATATCAGGATTTAGAAGGAGTACCAGGATTTAGAAGGAGATCACTGAAAAAAGTAAAACAGTGCACACAGAGACACAGACTACATCATCTACCCATTACCCAGCAAACTATGTAGGTCATGCATTGACCTTCCCAGACTAATGTAGCAAAACATAAACCACACAATAATCAATCTTAATTGTTGCAAATTGATGGACTGGCAGAAGCACAAGCAAGCTTACCAAGTATTTGTGAATAGAATACTGCATAAACAATTGTTGTGCTTGTGTTTAGAGTATGATTTGGAGGGGTACATGGGTCTCACTCCAAAGCTCAGTACCCCTGAGGAAGTCATCAAGGAAGGACGGGGAGTGTGTAGCGGATTTTCCAGTGTCTGCCTGGAGATGTGCAGGTGACAAACAATTTCACAGTGTATATAAGCTCACCAGACTAAAAAATAGTCAGCTGTGCCTGAAACATACCTAACAGCATATAATACATCCACAAGCATGAATAACAGCTGCCATTGGATTTGGCATGGACTGGACAAGTCTCTGGATGTAGGTGACATCACTGTTCAGCCACTCTTGCCCTGAACATCTTACTCGTTGTCCCAGGTAGTCCCACAGATTTTCAAGATGATTCACATCTGGGGATTTTGCAGGCCAGTCCAGATGTATGACTGCTCCTGAATGTTCATCATGCCAATCAGCCACGTCTGCAGTCCTGTAAATATGAGAATTGCCAGTTTACAGGTATAGGAATGTTATGTTCCTCGGTAAGATAATGAGCAAAAGGCAAAACTGTTGTTGTCCAGGAGCTTAATGTTGGGATTGTGGTTCAAATTTTACTGTCACCTCAACCAAAGGACCCATTTCCGTGTAATTAAAACCCCAAGAACATCACAGAACCTCCTCCAAGCATGAACCACACCTTGCAAGCCATCCTCAATCACATACAGGCAGAAAATATTTCATCTGACCAGATAACACATTTTCAGTCATGAACAGTCCAATCTTTGTGTCGTTTCTTGTCTGGAAGTGAAGCGGATTTTATTCATGAGCTGTGAAACATGCTGGTGTTCCCTGCCCATGAGTTTCATTTTCCTGTAGACTGGGATTTTTGCTACTGCTGGTGGACCTGTATGACCGGATTCATCGGTACACCTCCAAATTCAACTACTTCCATCCCACTATGGCCTTTGGCACGCCCAAATACAATCACTCCTTTTTGCCAATCATTAACATCTGCTTTGCGACTCATTTTTCACTTCTACTTAATCTATGAATCCCCTCACACACCCCACAGGTATTTATAGCCTGATCATCCTTGTGCAGTGCCATCTGTAGGAGTCTGAAGTTGCTACCACCATAAATGCACAAGGTGACTATTTTTTGTCTGGGGAGCTTATAATTCAAAATATCAAAAGCAATTATGATAATGACCCAATGTTGTTTCTTTGAACACAACATTTTTATTCAGTGGCTACTCCAATTTCTGTCATATAGAGCACATGTTGCTCCCTCAGACTGTGATGTAATTGCAATGCTCCTTTAGGGACCACTCATGTCCAATGCATACAGTGGTGCTTGAAAGTTTGTGAACCCTTTAGAATGTTTATATTTCTGCATAAATATGACCTTTTTTTTTTTTTAAAACATCATCAGATTTTCACACAAGTCCAAAAGTAGATAAAGAGAAACCAGTTAAACAAATGAGACAACAATATTACACTGAGTCATTTATTTATTGAGGAAAATGATCCAATAATACATAATAATGAGTGCCAAAAAGTATGTGAACCTTTGGCTTTTTTAGTATCTGGTGTGACCCCCCTGGGCAGCAAAAAAACTGCAACTAAATGTTTCCTGTAACTGTTGATCAGTCCTGCACACACGGCTCTGGAGGAATTAGGTAGCCCATTCCTCCGTACAGAAACACGCTTCAACTGTTGAGGGATGTTGGTGGGTTTCCTCACATTAACTGCTCGCTTCAGGTCCTTCCACAACATTTCGATTGGAATTAAGGTCAGGACTTGGACTTGGCCTTCCTCAAAACATGAACTTTATTCTTCTTTAACCATTCTTTGGTAGAAACGACTTTGTGTGCTTAGGGTCGTTGTCTTGCTGCATGACCCACCTTCTCTTGAGATTCAGTTCATGGACAGATGTCCTGATATTTTTCCTTTTAAAATTCTCTGATATAATTCAGAATTCATTGTTCCATCAATAATGGCAAGCCCGTCCTGGCCCAGATGCAGCAAAACAGCCCAAAAACCATGATACTACCCACCACCATGTTCATCACAGATGGGATAAGGTTCTTATGCTGGAATGGCAGTGTTTTCCTTTCTCCAAACATAACGCTTTTGTTTTAAACCAAAAAAGCTCTATTTTGGTCTCATCCGTCCACAAAACATTCTTCCAATAACCTTCTGGCGTGTTCCACATGACCCCTGTTAGCTTTAATTGCAGACAAGCAGCAATGTTTCTTTTTTGAAGTGCAGTGGCTTTCTCCTTGCAACGCCTGCCATGCACACCATTGTTGTTCAGTGTTCTTCTGATTGTGGACTCATGAGCATTAGCATTAGCCAATGTGAGAGAGGCCTTCAGTTGCTTAGAAGTTACCTTGGGGTCCTTTGTAACCTCGCCAACACTTACACGCCATGCTCTTGGAGTGATCTTTGTTGGTCGACCCACTCCTGGGGAAGGGTAACAATGGTCTTTGAATTTCCGTCCATTTGTACACAAGAGGGCAGGGAAGGGGGGGGCCACTACATCCGCCCCCCCTTGGGACGACCTCTCTTTCGGCCGGATGGGGGGGGGGGCAAGATCGGAGACAAGTATGCCGGTTGGTGTTGTACTGTTTTGTTTGTTGGATTGATTTGTGTCTTTTGTGTGAAGGGGTCCAAACTCTTTAGAGAAGATGGTTTTAATAACCGTTTATCAGCCTGATGAGCATCACAACTCTTATTCTGAGGTCCTCAAGAAATCTCCTTTGTTGATGCCATGATAACACTTCCACAAACGCATTGTTCTGAAGAGCAGATTTTGATAGATCCCTGTTCTTTAAATAAAACAGGGTGCCCACTCACAGCTGATTGTCATCCCATTGATTGAAAACACCTGACTCTAATTTCACCTTCAAATTAACTGCTAATCCGAGAGGTTCACATACTTTTGCCACTCACTAATATGTAATATTGGATCATTTTCCTCAATAAACAAATGACCAAGTATAACATTTTTGTCTCATTTGTTTAACTGGGTTCTCTTTATCTACATTTAGGACTTGTGTGAAAATCTGATGATGTTTTAGGTCATATTTATGCAGAAATATAGAACATTCTAAAGGGTTCACAAACTTTCAAGCACCCCTGTATTTATGAGACATTCTGCAGAATGGGTCACATTTGCTTGTTGTAACTCCTAAAAAGTAAACTTCATTTTCTATAGTTTTTCAACACTGCATCTACCAGCGCACATTTTTTACTATTTATAATTAGCATTGGTCAATCTCAGGCAAGTTTACTTTATTTTTACATTGTTACTCCCATTACTGTTACTCAGAGTTTTCAGCACAGAATTAGCAAATACATAAAATGTAACAACATGGCACATTTTAATGATTCACCAAAAAATTTATTTTTACAATAAACAAATATAATTTAAAAATAATTTAGGTAACATGATAGTAAGTTGAGAATGACCTTCTAAGTCATAGTCACAGCATCATCAAATACACAGGAAAATATAAGAGAGAACTTATTTTTGGTCTTCACATGATCTTCCAGACGATCCAGATGATACAACTTCCTACTGAACATATGACTCGTGGCATGTTCCGTAATTTTCAGTGGGAATATGTTAAGGTAACAGGACCAATCAGTGAAAACCTTGGATCATGACTAAAATGTGTATTTTAAAGTCAATTATTATGGATTTCCTATCAAAAATAGTGTTTCATTGTTTAAAGTGAGTATTTATGTTTTAGGTCATATTTATGCAGAAATATAGAAAATTGTAAAGGATTCACAAACTTTCAAGCACCACTGTAAGAGAACGGCAACGGTGGCTCGGTGAGTAGCACTGTCGCCTCACAGCAAGAAGGTCTTGGGTTCAATCCCGGGCGGAGTGTTCTGGGTCCTTTCTGTATGTCTGCATGTCCTCCCCGTGTCTGCATTGGTTTCCTCTGGGTACTCCGGTTTCCTCCCATAGTCCAAAGATATGCATGTTAGGCTAATTGGTGTCTCTAAAGTGCGCCTAGTGTGTGAGTGTGTGTGTCCTGTGATGGACTGATGTCCTGTCTAGGGTTGATCCTGCCCTGTGCCGCTGGCTGGTTTTGCTTATAATTCAGGGTATACTTTATAAAGATCTTTGTATATGCTCGCCGGTCTTCTGTGTATTTCAGCTGAAGGAGCAGGGAGTGTTCTCAGCTCAGAGCATTGCCCAAGCAATCACACAGGGAACCAGAGACGAGCTGAAAAAAATCAAGGCTATATGGCATCCATACTAATAGCATTAGGACACTGAGCACATTTTAATGATTCACCAAAAAAAAAAAAAAGATTTTAGAATAAACAAATATTATCTGAAAATAATTGAGGTAACATGATAATAAGTTGAGATTGACCTTCTAAGTCATAGTTACAGCATCATCAAATACACAGGAAAATATAAGAGAGAACTTATTTTTGGTCTTCACATGATCTTCCAGACGATCCAGATGATACAACTTCCTACTGAACACATGACTCGTGGCATGTTCCGTAATTTTCAGTGGGAATATGTTAAGGTAACTGGACCGATCAGTGAAAACGTGTATTTTAAGGTAAATTATTATGGATTTCCTATAAAAAAAAAGTATTTAAGGCATATATGGAATATGGAGAGACAACAATACAAACAAAACAAGATTTCTGAAGGATTTGTTAATGTTAGAGACCAGGGACCGCTAAGAAATACTATTTTTCAGTGTTCTATGAAGTTTTTAGTAATGTTTTAAATTACATTTCATTTATATTTACAGCATTTATCAGATGCCCTTATCCAGAGCGACTTCCACAGTCTTACAATCCAAGCAATTGTGGGTTAAGGGTCTTGCTCAAGGACCCAACAGTGGTAGCTTGGCAGAGGTGGGATTTGAACCCTGGACCTTCTGGTTCAGAATCCAGTACCTTACCTGCTAGGCTACCACAGTCCAAATTCTATTCCTTAAATGTGCAATTGCGTATTAATTATGTTTACAAGTAATGGCACCCATTCGGATAGACATAAACAGTTCTTTTCTGATGTTGGTCTCTCTCTCTCTCTCTCTCTCTCTCTCTCTCTCTCCCTCTCTCTCCCTCTCTCTCCCTCTCTCTCCATTCTCTAGGGAGGTTGGTATTCAGTGTGAGGAAGTAAGTGGCTACAGTAAGGGCATTGGTCACTGGCCTGGACACAGGCTTGCAGATAAGCCCTCAGATCACATGTGGAACGCTGTGTGGGTAAAAGGGCAGTGGGGTCTTCTGGATGCCTGTTGGGGGGCTGGCACTGTCAACATGGAGACCAAAACATTTGTCAAGAGGTTAGAATGTTGCCAGCACTGGCGATAATAACACCTGTTAAATACACATGTGCAAAGCGAGGCTGTAAACACTTGTAACTCTCTACATTTACATCCTGACAGTTATTCAAATATTAATGAAGAGATTTGTTTGTTGTAAGGCATTGGCGACCAACATCTTGGTGTTTTGCCTCTTAGGTTTGATGATTTTTACTTCCTGACTGAACCAACTGAATTCATAAACTCGCATTTCCCTGATGTCGAGCACTGGCAACTTTTGGACACTCCACTCACTCTGGAGCAGTTTGAACTGACCCCATTAAAGACCTCAGCATTTTTTACTCTGGGACTAACCCTTCTACAACCCACACAAAACAGAATAACCACAGGTAATACAGCAAACAGATACTTTGCAATTATAACTTTGTCAATTATAACGTATGTTCTTTCATATATTGTAAACACAGACTGATATGAATAAAACAGATGGACAGACATACAGTGCGGAGGGAGTTAATATTTGGCTCCTGCCATCAGCTCATTCTCTATAGCTCTGGAACAACAGATCTGAAAGGCCCAAAATAACTTATTCCTTGTTTATGAAGTTATTGTGTGCTTTAAAGATTAAAGTATCTCAGGGGAAGAAAGGCCAATATGTTATTGTTACTAAGACTTCCTGAAACAGTGACAGAATACCCTGTGCACACAGCAATGGATACAACAAAATAAACAATGAAAATGTGAAAATAGCCACTCCCCTCACCAAACATAGCTGAAATAGTTTGTGCCAACCTGCTTTGTAGAAACATAAAAACACATAAGTGATTCTGTTTCCCACAAATGATGTCCTATGCAATAAACAGAATCATTAAATAATGAAACAATTAATAAATAATTTCCCTAAGTTATTGCCAATTACTACCTACTAGTCAACTCCCTGATCACATAAAGTCAGGGAGAGTGGGGACTGACACACACTTCTTTCAAGAGCCATGTAGCCAGTCAGCATCTTTTTGAACTGCTGCTGATGGGTCTTCATGTGATAGCTGAATGCACTTGAAGGAGTGTGCTAACAGCCTCTGTCTGTATACATGAGATTACAGCTGAATGTGATTGGTTAGTGTGACTCTGACTGAATATGTGGAGTGCACAGGCAAGGAATCCCTTCCCACCCAGACATCAGGGCCAAAAGCTGTATCATCTCTTGGACTCCTAACTATCGCATTGTACAGGATTCAAACTGGCAGTCCCCTGAGAGCAGGGTGATTGTTTTACTGTTATGCCACCCATGAGCCCTTCAAACCTAATCTTAAGTGTTTTTACAACCTCAAGTCAGTAAAAGTTGGGATGGTAAATAAAAAACCCGCAATGATTTTTATTTAACTGTAGACAGTATGAACCTGAGATATTTCATGTTTTATCTGGTCAACTTTTCATTTGTTAATAAACATCCAGTCCGGCATCCATCTCTCAGACAGCACTGCATCAACAACCATCGCTCATCAATAGCTGATACAACCACAATATGGAGTTACATTCTCAAATGCCACTTAAAACATTATTGTTCTTCTCTGGGTTCAGAGGCATCTACTGGAGGATGGACCATCACACAATGGAGACGTAATGAGGTCAGACGAATCAGTATTACAGGTCTAATTTGGAAGAAATTGACACCAAGTGGTCAGGAACCCAGATGCCATATTTTCCCATCAAGATGCCATCAAGATGCCATATTTTCCAGAGACAGCCATGCATTTTTCAACAAGACAATGCCAAACAAGCCAAATCAGAAAAACTTAGGACTGAAATATGCAAAACCCTTCCAGTCTTTCTTTGAGGAACATTGTTTTTAAACATTTCAATAATGTTCTTACGCATTTGTTGATAAACTGGAGATCCTCTGCCCATATTTGCTCCTCAAAGACTCAGTGTTTCATGATTTTGTACCAAACCATGATTACAATCACCTGTTGTCATCATCTGTTTGAAATCACATAATTTGTTTTTTGTTTTTGTTTTTTTTTAACCACACTAATAGCCCTAAATTGCCCCTGTCCCAACTGGAATGTGTTGGCAAGCCTGAAATGCAGGAATTGATGTTTATAAACTAAGAGGTTTTAAAAAAGGTTGGCCATACAAAACATCACATGGCAACAATAGTATACTAGGTGCATACTGTCTGCAATTCAATAAAAGGCATAGTAAATGTAAGAAACACTGTTTTTTTAAATCTGCATTTTCCATACCGTCCCAACTTTTTCTGATTTGGGGATGTAGATGGTTTGGGCATCATCAGCCTGTGTTATTTAAGCACTGAACCTGATTAAGGAGGATGGTCTACAAAAAACGAATTGTTGCAAAGTGTTAAAAATCTGAATTTGTCCCGTAGACAACGGGGAGATGACGGTGTCCATGAGTTCATGCAGACCGATGACCTTTGCCTACGAGCTGAGGCAGCGGGATTCTGAGACAGGAGCTGTAGGGCAGAGCGAGGTCGACAGCTCCTGCGGCCTGCTGTCAGTGACTCAGCGGGGCATGAGCATCCGTGTGTTGCCCCCCGAGCCAGGATCCTATGAGTTGAAGCTGTTTGCCCGATCAGAAGGTAACTCTGGCACACTGCACTGGGTTTGCACTCTGGAACTGGAGTGTCCTGCTGTCCAGAAGAGTCAGCTGCTGCCCACTAACCCCTATATGAGCTGGGGCTTAGGAGCCAGGGCAGGAGCTCTAGGGTTGAAGGACTGCAGCATGCCAAGCCAAGACGTTCTGGAGTTATGTGACAAAGGGGAGTGTGAGGTGGTGCTAAACACATCTCGCCCTCTGATGTTGGTTGGAGAGCTCGCCCATCCTGAGCTTGACCCTGCTCTGGCCAAACGCTGTCTTGCACTGCAAATATCAGCAGAACGACTGGTGTGCAATGTCATGTTTCCATACAAAGGCTACTACCGTCTTTCCCTGTTTGTGCGGGATTACTATGATGCAGGTGGATCCTATCAGAATGTAGGAAACTTCCTGTTATGGTATAAGGGTCAGGGTGTAAGTAGGAAGGAACTTTACCCCTCTGATCTTGGCCCATGGTGCGGCCCAGGAATGCGCACCCAAGCATTTGGACTATCCCATTTCAGCCACACAGGGGCACTGGTGAACACAGCTCAGGGACGCTGTAACATCACATTCCACTGCGCCTCACCAGCTCTGCAAGACATGCCGTCCTTAGTGGCAGATTGTGTCAGAAGGACCAAGCAAGAACAATCAAGTCATCTTCCCACTGTCCCGATACATCTTGCTCACATTCACAGACAGCAAGACAACTGTGAGCGTGTCTATTCCGCAGCCTGGAGTCTATCGCCTGGGCCTGTATGGACGCACACCTCCTCAGCAAGACTACACCCCACTGTGCGACTACGTTCTGCGAAGTGTGTGTGACAAACACTTAGATCCATTTCCCTGCATGTATTCAGCGTGGGGCAAAGGCTGTGTTCTGCTGGAACCTCGCGAAGGTGTACTTGCCCCAGAGAGCTGGGTGCGTTTCCGTCTGCGGGTGCCGTCTGCACAGAGAGTGAGCGTGCTGGCAGAGCAGCAAGTAGACCTGAAAATGAACAAGAGCAGAGTCTGGGAGGGTGAAGCCTTCACAGGACACATCACTCAAGTCAAACTGACTGCAGCCACAATGGATACCGGGGACATGGCTGTGCTCATGACCTTTGATGTCATCCACTTGGAGAGTGAGCGGTGACAAGAAAATAGTTCAAGTGTGTATATAGTAACAAGAAAGTTCCTTCTCTTTCACAGTGTGTGGTTGTTTTCTTTGGCACTGGATATACAGTACTGTGCAAAAGTCTTAGGCCACCTTTACATTAGATATAGCATTGCTTTAGCAATGGTGTAATGACTACTGTCACAATTCTCATTATGTCTTCTCACTATGTTTCCAATTATGTCTTATGCAGTATTAATGAAATGAAAAAAAAATCTGATAAAACAGCTTCTATAGGCTACAGTGGCAAGCATTTAGTGTAACCTTACCGTACACTTGAGCAGTAGCAGCATCTGGCAGCTTCAACGGGATGCCAAGTTGACCCTTCTATAATCTGAAGAAGATTGATCAGGAAGGGTCTTTTTGGAAGGGAAGCAGCCAATAAATCACTTTTTCAGAAGATGAAAAGGCTAATATATGAGTATTATGGCTAAGGCTAAGACTATTATGGAGTGAAAAATCCAAGTTTGAATCTTTTGGAAACAATCGTCGACAATATGTTAGGTATTTTACCATTGCTAAAACAACAAATCTAATGGTGGCCTAAGACTTTTGCACAGTACTGTATATTGTTAAATTGTGGCTTGATATGACAGTTAAGCAGATAAATACAGGAGCCTTAACCCTAGTACTGTAAATGTTTCTCAGTCTGTTTCTGCCCACATGTCAGCTACAGTGGTGCTTGAAAGTTTGTGAACCCTTTAGAATTTTCTATATTTCTGCATAAATGTGACCAGATTTATCAGATTTTCACACAAGTCCTAAAAGTAGATAAAGAGAACCCAGTTAAACAAATGAGACAAAAATATTATACTTGCTCATTTATTTTTTGAGGAAAATATTATCCAATATCCAATATTACATATTAGTGAGTGGCAAAAGTATATGAACCTCTAGGATTATCAGTTAATTTGAAGGTGAAATTAGAGTCAGGTGTTTTCAATCGATGGGATGACAATCAGGTGTGAGGGGGCACCCTGTTTTATTTAAAGAACAGGGATCTATCAAAGTCTGCTCTTCACAACACATGTTTGTGGAAGTGTATCATGGCACGAATAAAGGAGATCTCGGAGGACCTCAGAAAAAGAGTTGTTGAAGCTCATCAGGCTGGAAAAGGTTACAAAACCATCTCTAAAGAGTTTGGACTCCACCAATCCACAGTCAGACAGATTGTGTACAAATGGAGGAAATTCAAGACCATTGTTACCCTCCCCAGGAGTGGTCGACCAACAAAGATCACTCTAAGAACAAAGCGTGTAAGTGTTGGCGAGGTTCAAAGGACCCCAGGGTAACTTCTAAGCAACTGAAGGACTCTCCTCTCTCTCACATTGGCTTATGTTTATGCTCATGATCCACCATCAGAAGAACACGTCTGAACAACAATTGGTGTGCCATGGCAGGGTTGCAAGGAGAAAGCCACTGCTCTCCAAAAAGAACACTGCTGCTCGTCTGCAGTTTGCTAAAGATCACGTGGACGAGCCAGAAGGCTATTGGAAGAATGTTATGTGGACGGATGAGACCAAAATAGAACTTTTTGGTTTAAAAGAAAACCATTTTACTTTTTTTCTTTGGTTTAAAAAAGTATTCTATTTGGAGAAAGGAAAACACTGCATTCCAGCATAAGAACCTTATCCCATCTGTGATACATGGTGGTGGTAGTATCATGGTTTGGGCCTGTTTTGCTGCATCTGGGTCAGTCTAATTTTTGTCTCTTTTGTTTAACTGGGTTCTCTTTATCTACTTTTAGGAATTGTGTGACAATCTGATGATGTTTTAGGTCATATTTATGCAGAAATATAGAAAATTCTAAAGGGTTCACAAACTTTCAAGCACCACTGTATGTTAGCGCTATTATGATGTACTCTGTGGCTGTAAAAATTTGATAAGACATTTAAAAGGCATGTGATATAGAGCTTTTTGTGTGTGTGGAAGAAGAATAAAGCCAGAGTATATTGCCAGCTAATAAGAAAAGGGTTTACATGGTGTGTTGTTTGTTTGTTTATTTAACCTCGCATCGGCATCAATGGCTATTCATGACAGAAACAAGGTTACATCGATACCCATACTGGGTCAATTTAGAGCAACCAACTAACCTAAGTCATGTCTTTCAGACGTAAACCCACATGGACATGGGGAGAACATGCAAACTCTGCACAGGGGGCCAAAGTCAATGTCGAAGTCAAATTTATTTATATAGAGCTTTTTACAGCAGAGTATTATCTCTAAGCACCTACACAAATATTAAGGCCCACAGCCCTAACTGAGCAATCCTGGGGTGACAGTTGCAAGGAAAAACACCCTAAACATTATAAGAAAGAAACTTTTGGAGGACCAAGACTCAAAAAGTGACCCAAGCTCCTAGGGCAGGCTAGGTGGTACACGTAATAACTAAACTGAGTTAGCTAATTAATAAGTCTGTAGTACGTGTTGAAATACACAGAAGCTAAATATGAGAATTAAAAGAGAGAACACAGTGGTACCTCTGTCCTTGTCGTTAATTATGTTAATGTTTGAAACACTACACTACAACCTACAGTTGGCCAAAATCATTTAGAGTGCTTATTTTATAATAAAGTGTTGAAATATCTCATGTAATTTAGTGAGTAAAGTGAAAAGTAAAAGCAAACACTTACTCTATTGGTGAACTCATGATGCTAGTATAGCTGTTAGTGCTAACTGCAGCCTATGTTCTGGAGCATTAAGTTTCTGTTTCCCTTTTGGTTGGTAGTCAATACAACCCTTTTTAGGACACATGGAGACTTATTCGCACTAAGAAGCAATGGAGGAAGAGCTCGGAGCAAAATGAGGAGCTTGCAGTCTGATGTCAGTGTCAAACTGGGGAAGTCTGAAGCTGTGAGGTGACTGAAGGTAATGACTTGCACCTCAGTGTTGCCCTTATATGGCGTTTCAATAAAAAGGTTTTGATTATATGCAGGTAAGGCTGTCAAAATTATTACATAATCAGCTAATCGCAATTAACTGAAATGATCTCAGTTATGTAGTACTACAGTAATTTTCCACAGCTGATAGATTTATGCAATAAGCAGAATGTAAATTTGAGTGAACTGGGTCAAGACAACTAAGTTTGAATAAAAGAAAGCAGTAACTTCATTCACTGACATGTAATGGGGTTAATGAGAACAAAAAAGTTTGAACTTCTCTAAGTTGGTGCTGTAACATTTAGAGGGCAGCGCTGAGGAATGGTGGTGTATTTGTTGTGTAGCTGTGTAGTTGGTTCTATTTTTGGCATGTATGCTAGCAGAATGAGTTTTTTTGCTGATATTTTCACTTCTGTCATGCTTTGCAATTAGTTTGTATTTGTAGGCATTTTCTGAGTCGTTGGGTACACATACATGCAGTGCATCACTTTGACAGTAGTCAGTATTAGTTGCTATAATCAAATATTGTTAGTAAGTAAGATGGCTGTTCAGTCACTTTAGGCTTCTACTTCATTAGTTACATTCAATGACCATACCATTAAATTATTATTTGCAATTAACAATTGTCAGTTAAAGTTTCATGTTTCAGTGACAGGCCTATATGCAGGCGGTAATGTGCAAGGCAAGAGTTTGAAGTTACTGAAAATCCATAATCCCTAAGATCATTGCCTACAGTGGGGCAAAGAAGTATTTAGTCAGCCACTGATTGTGCAAGTTCTCCTACTT
>JAJAGP010002723.1:0-101098 GCA_025084515.1 Ancistrus triradiatus
TGTGTTCATCTGCTATATGATATATTTAACTCAAGTTGCTGATCTGAACAACCAATGATTTATAAACTAAAATCATGAAAATTATCAGGGGTGCCCAAACGTTTTCATACCACTGTATATGTAGTATATGTCTGTTTATCTATGTCCTGTATCTATCTATCTATCTATCTATCTATCTATCTTCCAGTCTCTTTTCTCTCACTCTCTTTCTCTGACAGGTGTTCTAGTGTAATGTGTGATGACTCGACTCATTCACTTGTGACAGGTCTGATTTGATGAGACATTGCTGCTCGCTTGATGTGTCTGTGTAACTAACTGTGTGTGAGAGATTGGCGAGAGGAGCTGATGAACTGAAAACACACTGCACCTCTGAGGGTATTATTAATGATACCTATTTCCCACAGCAGCATGTCTGAGTGTGCAGCAGTTTTGGTGCTTCAGGTATGTATGAATAAAGCGGCAGCTTGCAGTGTAGAGAATCCCCAGAGTTTAAGTTCCTGATGCCATATTCAGCCTCTAATAAACAGCGCAGACGAAAATTCGGTCTCAGTCAGTCTGACTTGCACATGATCTGAGGTCACATGGCCATGAAAATAAATCCCTGAGAAGACCCTCCAGATTAAAACTGCACCATTAGCTTTTCTCGACCTATCACCTCGCCCGCATTGTGTTTATACATTTAAATAGACATAAGCTTTTTCAATTGTTCCCTCCAGCCAACAAAGGAGCCTCGGCACTAAATCTGATAAGCACAGCCGGCATTGTGGGATGATTTCTCTGGGAAGTCCATTCATCCTGCAACACTTCCAGCTCCTCGGTTTCTCAGAGGCTTGGAACGTCAGCGATAATCTCCAACTCCAATCCGTCTTTTCTTCTTTGGACAGAAAGCAAAAAGTCTGAGGAATTTAGGTGAACCACAACAGATCCTCGTGAAACACACGCAGTTTCACTCAGAGTGATGTAAATTACACATCCAAGTCTGAACTCATCTAAAAACTTGGGAATTTTTAAAAACCTGTCTTGCATTTCCACGCGGTAGGAGAAAGCCACATCGCTCTGATCCGATGGTTTGTTATCTCGATCCGGGATTTGGAAAGATACAAAGCTGATTAGGTGACAAAAGCCTGGGGAAGACAAAGGACACTTAGGTAATGGGTTTAGGGAACCTCTTTGGTGTGCTAAAACTTATCCTCTTTTTCCCTCACTCCAAATGTTATGTTTTTAACCTCTGGAGAAGTAGAAAGGCAAAAAGAGAAAACAAAGCAGAGAAGAGGCTTTTAGGCTCAATTGGGAAATCCTCCAACAGATGAATGTGAAGTTTCACCTGCTGATCTCACAGTAAGCAGCTGGATCTCATGTCACGTTACAAACAAGCATCTCTGCACAAACTATGTTCATGTCTGTTATACAAAGCAGCAATGTGGAGAAGAAGCAAGATTTCACCTGTATGTGTTCAAGCTGCTTGATAGTTCTTTCCAGTGACACGCCCTGTGTAGACCCTTCTGCTCTCCATGATGCTTTTGTTTCTGGGTAACTCCCATTGACTCATGATCTGTCAGGCCCCCAATGTTACAAAGTTCACTCAAGTTGATAGTTTTGGAAATGAGAAATTAGGGACTACTTTGGGAGGTACTATCCCCCATGGATCACCCCAGTGAACTACATTGTAGGACCGTGGTAGCTTTGTGGTTAAAGTACTAGACTATGGACCAAAAGGTCCAGGGTTCAAAATCTACCTCTGCCAGGTTGCCACTGTTGTGTCCTTGAGCAAGGCCCTTAACCCACAGTTGCTTGGATTGTAACTTTTTCTTTCCAATTTTTTGCACAAAGATGTGTTGTTTGTATGGTTACCAGTGTACAAGTACAGTGGAAACATGGTTCTCGTTGTTAATTCATCCCAGAAGGCTTGTCAAGAAATGAAAAAGATAAGAACAAATGTTTCCCATAAGGAATAATCTAAATTGAATTAATAAGTTCCAGACCCCCAGAAAATCCACACTGCATAAGACATTATATGCATTAATTGAGTTGTACAGGTGCTAACTGATTTACGGAGGGGATAATGGATTGAAAGTGAAAAGTAAAAGCAACACTTTATTGATGAAGTCTGGCCACTAGCATTGCTACTAAGCTAACTGCAGCCTATGTTCTGGAGAATTCAATTCCTGTTTTGCTTTCAGTTGGCTCTTATAAACTAACCTTTTTAGGACCTTTGGAGGCTTATTTGCACTAAGAATACAGTATTAAAAAATTAAGAAAAACACGATCCACCTGTGTCTGGACCAGTCACTATACATTTGCATCAGTACTTCTGGACCAATTCCAGTACTCTTAGGTCTGGACTAATCACCACATGCTTACCTCACTCAGGGTTCCTATCTTGAAGTAGGGGCTAAAAAAGTCCCTATACACAGAGTTCTAAGAACTATACTTGCAAAAAAAGCTAAACTTTCTCCAATATATGTGGTTCTAAGAAGTATAAAAAAGCACCCATAGAGATGTATTGTTATGAATCTAATGGCTTATTGATCCTAGACGATTACAGCCATTGGAAGTAAGTGTGTGTGTGTGTGTGTGTGTGTGTGTGTGTGTGTGTGTGTGTGCCAAATTTATATTACGTTGTGGGAACCAAATGTTCCCATAAGGATAGGAAAATCTGTTGGTTTGTTTTTTTGCCTTGTGGAGAACCTTTCCAGGTCTCCATGAGGAAAACTGCTTTTTTACATAAAAAACTTTCTTCAGAAAAACCAAAAGAGTTAAAGCATATGTTCACCAGGTGTGTGTGTGTGTGTGTGTGTGTGTGTGTGTGTGTGTGTGTGTTAGCAGCTATGGGATTCACATTTGTATGTGGGGAATGGAAGAATATTAATCTGGCTTTAGCATGAGCAGAAGCCATAATCTTTAAGTTAGCTCCTTGGATTGTCACCCTGCTGCACCCAACACACATACCTACACACACATTCCTCTCAGTGGCCAATGCAGGGTTTGACACCCCACTGTGTGCCCTACTTCTCCAACCATCACCCATAGTGAGATGAGAGCTGCACAAATACAGATAAAAACACAATGGGCTGAAAATGGACGGAGAAATTCAGAACCTTCCTATTTCACTTGACTCGCCATCCAGGTCATGTGTGTGTTCATCCAAGCTACGTGTGTGTTCATTCAGGTCATGTGTTTAGTGCACATTTACTTTCTGTCAGTTGTTTACAATTACGTCCACTTATTTAGCAGAAGACCTCATCCAGAGCGATTCCAAATAAAGACTCTGAAAATGTACATTCCAAGCAACTGCGTGTTAAGGACCTTGCTCAAAGGCCCAGCATTGACAGTGCAGGGCCTGGAACTGCAGACCTTCTAACGATACCTTGAGCAGTGCATGACTACAATCCCAGTTAGCAAATAATAATTTGTTAGGTTTACTAGAAAGCAGAAGAGATATGTAACATATCATAATACATGTACATACAGTGCTGTGCAAAAGTCTTAGGCCACCATTAGATTTGTTGTTTAGCAATGGTATAATGACCACATATTAAATATTGTTGACGACTGGACCCAAAAATTTCATACTTGGTTGGCCTAATGAAGACCAGCTTGCTCTGACAGCTACCCCTGCATGATATTTTGATGTTTCGCTGCAAATTTTCTCACTTATATACCTTGGGACTTACAAGAATACATATTATAGATTTCTACCTGTAGATATCTGTCATTTCTGGTTCTGTTTAAGCTTGCTTCAAGGTTTGTGATGGGCTGCATCAGTGATTACAAAAGACATGTGTTAGTTTGAGTTTTATAATAACATTTTAATTGTTCATGATTTTATGATCATCGCCATCGGCTTACATCATAAAATTTGTCAATTTATTTATACGTAAACGATATTAAACTCTAACGAGGAAATGTTGGAATTATGTTAAACTGAAACAAGGAAATACTATGAGTGTGTTTTATTTACACAATCAACAATTGAAATGGTCAAGGAATTTCACCAAGCAAATACCAAGACGTTGGGTTGCAGTTCGTCTTCCGACTTCTCTTGCAAAATCCGCGATAGGACTGAGCTCCCAATGATTAAGTGACGATGTATATCTCAAAATAGCTATCAATCAAACGGGATTCAGCCTTTCGACTGATCCTCCAGTCATCGTGCAGAAGCTCAGCGTCTAGGCCAGCCGAGGCCTGACCACAGCTCCAATCACCCCCAGAGACGCTGAGCGTCCGGGGCGGGACAAAATCGTGGCATTTATCCAATGACTGTCGACTTTTGAGGCAATAAAAAATTTCTTCCATGCAGTCCCATTGAAGTGAATGGACGCTCAGCTTCTACGTTTGTCAATACATTGACCATAGACCGTATAAGAAAATGATTTCTTGAATTCTATGGCATTGATGCTACGGGAATGTATGAGAAGTTAACAAAATCGATTCAGTCGATTTGTGATAAGTAGCTGATTCTGAACAGACTCGTCTTCGAGATGAACGTGTTCTAATACTTTTGAAGTCAATGACTTTTGTAGTCAATGAAATGTTAAGACAACTGTACATATTTGAACATTTAATTTTTGATATTTTAGAGGAAGCTGAACTTCCCTTGCAGTCTTAGAGAAATCGCGCGGCTTTGTTACCTTGTTATTGTACTTAAGTATATTTTTAAGGTATCTGTAGCCTACTTTACTTGATTATTTATGTAACTTAATACTTTACTTTTACTGACTACACAAAAGACATCTGTACATTGTACTCACTACATTTTCAAAACAGGCTAGTCACCTTAGCTTTTATGAATCTATTTATTTATCTATTTTATCTATCTATTATTTTCTTTTTTTATTTATGGCAATTCTATTCAGCCATCTAATGAAATGCCAATCGGAATCCTAGATTTATACTAATAATACGCATTTCAACTATCATGAGGGTGAACGCACCAAATGAAGCAATCGCGGTGGTTCCATTTCTTTTTGTTGGCGCTCACCGCGCATGCCGCGCTTCACGATTTTGAAGGAGCTTGTCGTTTGATTTTTGCATATGATTCATGTAGTAGTACAAACCATTATGAATCCTCAGTGTCCTTAATCAAAGACATCTTGTTTCAAAAATTGAGTTAATACGGCTTTTTAAAGAAATTCTTTTTTACTTTAAGTACATTTAGTAGCATATACTTTTATACCTCTACTTGAGTAAAACATGTAAGCCATACTTTAACTTTTACTTAAGTATTTTTAACAGATTAGTAGTATTTTAACTTAAGTAAAGAACTTGGGTACTTCTGCCACCTCTGGTAGTAATGAGCAAGTGATGGCATGTCTCAGCAGTGCATTTTCTTAGTTTGTGCTACTTTTCTGACCAATGATTTGTTGTTAGAACTATTATTATTTTGCAATTTTAGGTTTGGCCAATTTTACCCAGAAGTGTACAATCTTATTTATACCAAGCATTTACATGTTATGTCATTATTAATCATTATGGTGGCGTAGCTGGACTCTCATCATAGTTTTCTTCATCTAATAATTCAAAGACACATGGAAGTATAGTAGTAAAACCTTACATCTCACACTTTGGTCATACTGTGCCTCCCCAGTGTTACGGTCATAGAGACAAATTCACCAGAAAAGTCTGTTAATCTGAGAATATTGGCAGGAGTGATGGGGCGAGGGATTAAGGAGGAACAGCCGAAGCTCATCTTCTCACTTGCAGGTCCATGGCAGGGTGTAAAAATTCATGTGGTGTTTCATTAAAATGTCCGCATGGTCCTAAAATCTCCCTTTCCACTGAATCAAGCTCCCAGTGCTCACTGGTTGATGGCTTTAGCTCAGCTAGTATCTGTGGGAAAAGTATTTATGTCACTTACAATCAAATTACAGATATATTTAATCCGTTTAGCAGTTTTTCTCATTTAATATTTCATTATGATTTGTGGAGCGCATTGTATTTATATACACTTGAAGAAGTTGAGCATTTGTTCAACATATTGTGATAAATAACATTGTATAGCAGTAAATTTTTATAGTAATAAGATGATGACAGACAGTGTAACAGGTGACCGCTAGTCCACCCAGTGACCTGGGTTCTATTTCATTGGAGCTAGACCTTGAAGACTAAAGAACTGCGTTCTGAACAGCAAAAAAAAAAAAAAACAGATCTATTGAAAGCACTATATGGACAGTGGTATTGGGACACCTATATATTACACATACAGAACCTTTATGAAATCCCATTCTAAATCCATAGGCATTGATATGGACTTGGTCACTCTTCTGGCATTCATCATTTATTAATTTATTAATTTTCTTATCCGCTTAATCCTAGTCAGGGTTGGGGAAAGCCAGTGCCTAGCAGGCGGCACAGGGTGCAAGGAAGGAGCTACTCTAGACAGGACGCCAATCCTTCATAGGCCACATGCACTGACACACTTACTAAGGGTTATAAACAACAATTAACCTAACATATGTCTTTGGAATGTGGGAGGAAACCCACGTGGACACGGTGAGGACATACACACACACAGAATCGTCCCTCAGATTTCCAGATTCGTCACTCCAAGAAACACATTTCCAAAGCTCTGGGGTCTAGTGGTGCCATGCTTTACACCATCTGACGCTGTGCATTGTTCTTGGTGATGTAAGCTTTCACGCAGCTGCTTGGTCATGGAAACTCATGCCATGAAGATCATGAGTTTTAGTGCTGATGTTAATGCTGAGTTGCCGTGGTTCCTAAGTGCTTCCACTTTTCAATAAAACCACTCACAGTTGATTGTGGAATATCAAGAAGTTTCAAAACCCGAGTTATTTCAACAGTGACATCCTATTACAGTACCATGCCAAATTTAAAACAACCCATTCTTTCACCTGAATTCAGTAATTAAGAGGCGTGTCCCAATACTTTTTACTCATGTTCCACACATGTTGATAAATCATGCAGTGAAGTTTTATTGCCTCACGTGGTTGTCAAAAAATGTGATTATTGAGGTTAAATGTATAAACAGTGTGTTATTGTCTCTATTTTTTAACATTCATGACAGAAATAGGATTTAATTAAACAAGGATTTAATTAAGATTGTACTCCAAAATATTCAAACTATGTTAACATTGTTTGTTGTAAAGGAGAATCTATATCATTTACCACCTTACTAAATGAGCATATGAGTTCAGCTTATGAGGTATGAGAGCCTATACCAGAATTCACTGGGCACTATCAGTTTGGTATGCTAGTGAATTGCAACTGTGCCACTCAGGTGCCCATTAAAACCTATTATTAGGACCAAAAAATTAGGATCTGCAAAGGTTTGGTTCCCCTTTTCAGCTGGTCCACTAGTGTTCCTGTAAGACCTCATTTTAAGCATGTTAAAATCTACAACATTTCCGTTTGTTCCTTGCAGACATGGTGTGAAGTTCTTTTCATTAAAAAAATCAGCAAAGCCTTTGAAGAGAGCTGCTTTCTATACGAGCAATTCATGCAAGGTGTCCGTAGGTGCAGTAAATGTTTGTGGGAGCAATGATCTGGTACAGATCCATGATTCAGCCATCCTCCCAGTCCCTAACAAGCCTTGTAGAGCATGCAAACCTGCTCTGTCTCTTTAATATTCATCGTATTCATCGTTCAGCGCTCAGCTGTGTAATGTACACATTTAGCAGCACACTGCTCCATCAGCTTCTTCTCATTCCTCTATGAAGCTGGTCAGCCAGCTTGTTCCTTAGCCCCTGAGGCCACAGACACTGCGTGCACAGATCAATCATCCTCTGACACTTCATTTAGACTGCATTAATGTGGAATTAGGCCCCATTACGCCTATTGGCAGGTCTTGACAGTCCTGCAAACTGCCAGCACTTATCCATCCTCTTGGGAAACAGCTCGTATATGAATAGAACAGATAAGGCTTATCCAAACATGCGCACATAGCTGAATAAGTGATTCGACTTATTTCCTTTCTCCCCCTATTTTCTTTCCACACTGTCATCATTATTTTCAGTTAAGTAAACCAATGTGTAAGGAGTTTTTATTAGAAGGATATAGAGAGTGCTGTTATCAGCTAATGAGATATCCTACAGCATCTAAACTGCACTGACAATATTATCATTACCGGAACTGCTCCGATACCTTCGGGGGAGGCATTGTGGGTAGCACTGTCGCCTCACAGAAAGAAGGTCCTGGGTGGGTTTTGAACCCTGGACCTTTGGTCCACAGTCCAATACCTTAAACCCTGAGGCACTACAGTCCCCCAAAATTGATGTAAGTTGGATAAAACCTGGGCTCATTGTGCCTCATATAAATCTGAAAACTGACTCTCATGTAAATTAGTCTTCTTCTTTTTCTTCTTCTTCTTCTTCTTTCGGTTTCTCCCTTTATCAGGGTCACCACAGCGAGTTAAACGTTTCCACCTCACCCTGTCCTCCACATCCTCTACTCTCACCCCAACTCCCTGCATATCTTCATTTACCACAACCAAATAACTCATCTTTGGTCTCCTCTCCGTTCTTGCCTGCAGCTCCATCTCCAACATCTCATACCAATATTCCGCTATCCCTCTCTGCACATGTCCACACCATCTCAGTCTTTCCCTCTCGAATTTTGTCTCCCAATTTTCCAACCTGTGCTGTCCCTCTGATGATCTCATTCCTAATCCTGTCCACCCTAGACACTCCTAAAGAGAACCTCAACATCTTATGTTCTGCCACCTCCGGCTCTGCTTCCTGTCTCTTTGTCAGTGCCACCGTCTCTAAGCCATACAACAAGGCTGGTCTCACTACTCTCTTATAAATCTTTCCTTTCACTGTTGCTGCGACCCTTTTGTCACACAGCACTTCTGACACTCTTCTCCACCCACTCCATCCTGCCTGTACTCTCTTCTTTACCTCCTTTCCACACTCCCCATTTCCTTGGACAGTTATCCCAATACCTGAACTCCTGGACCTTTGTGACCACTGATCCCTGTAGCCTGACTGTTCCACCTGCCTCCCTTTCATTTACACACATGTATTGTGTCTTACTACAGTTGACTTTCATTCCTCTCCTTTCCAGATTATACCTCCACCTCTCCAAGTTCTCTTCTACCTGTTCCCTATTCTCACTACAGATCACAATGTCGTCTGCAAACATCATAACTCATGTACATTGGTCAATGACATTTATTAAGATTTCACTTACTTTATAGACACCCTGCATTACAATAGTATGAAGTTTATACATAAGTGACATTTGTCATGTAGGGGCACCCTTGGTCTGCTCATGTTACCACAGAACCAGCCCCCTGGACTCACAGAAACTCTGCTGGAACCGGAATTCAACTGTACACTGGGAAGCCACTGACGGCATCAACTAATGCCGAGTCAGTACTTATGAATACAGACAGGGGAACTCCTGCCTAGGAGAAAGAAGATATGAACTTGGAACTCATGCCCAGTGGAAGGAAGACATAAAGAGGGCACTACTGCCTAGTGGAATGAAGGTATGAACTAGGACGTTCTACCCAGCTGAAGATAAAAATGAACCTGCACCTCCTGTCTAGTGGAACACATGATCTGGGAACTCCTGCCTAATGGAAGGAAGATATGAACTGGGAACTCCTGCCCATTTTCAGCAAGTGCTTTCCCAACTGAACCACTCTGGTTCATGTCCCACCTCTGGTGAGGTCTATCTCATCTAAGTTGCGCGCTGTTCTGAGTTAGGAGTCTCATCACTACTGGCTTATAAACTGGAATGTGGTGCAGATGAGGACTTTTCCTGTCAGGTCCTGGGTGTGTGATAATGGCTGGTTTTGGCACGCCTGTGTTTGTGTTCCACCTGGGCAGAAGGCATCCATCTGTTCAAGATGAAGAATTCCTCAAGTTTAGGGGGCTGGGTTTGTGGTAGCGGAAGTAGACCAGAGCCTGAATGATACAGTTCTAATCACATTAACCTTTGACTCCTGGTGAACTCAGGATCACTGCATATCACTGTTCCTCAAGGCTATTTACTTTATTTACTAAGGCATTTTAAGTTAGAGCCAGATTACAAGAATGATACCAAATGAATCTTCCAACCTGCTCATTGCTATAAAGATTGTGGAGTTGACTTCCTGCTTTTATGAAGTAGAAGATGACAACAGAACAGGTAGACAGATAATCAAGTGTATTAAACATAAGAGCATATGTCTGTGCAGCATGCTCTCGGGCTGGAAACACCACTGACACTCGAACAAAGGTCTCGGCAATGGTGAACTAGGGAATTAGACTTGTGCCCCACAAGCAATCTAATATATAACACTGTAGTGATGTGAGACATTGGTTAAGACTGTAGATTACTAATTAGAAGGTTATGAGTTCAAATCCTGGCCCTGATAAGTTCCCACGGTTGAGGTCCTCAGACAAACTTTGTTTACTCACTGGAGTTGTTTCAGGCATGTTCCAGGGCAGAAGCACGGCCTGCTGGAGGAGTTAAATCTCACAGCTGACTTGGGAATGTCTGGGGATACCCAGAAGGAGCTGGAACCTGTGGCCAGTGATAGAGAAGCTTGTCACAATGACCCTCACTAGGAGAAGCTTCGGGAAACTGGGACTGGAACAGCTGGTGATATTGTAATAACTTACTGGTTATGGTGTTTGGTAAGTTAAATTGAAAAGAGACTAAAATAAATAAAGAATTAATTGTTATATCTACAATGAGTTGCTGGGATGGAGTTGATACAGTAAACCTATGCAATAACCCTTGTAGGCACTGAGCAGAACAGCAAACCTATGTACGTAAGTACTGTGTCTGAATGTGTGTGTGTGTGTGTAGTAGCTCTCTAAAAACACATCACTCCAAACAGAAGGTGATCATTCACGGACTGCCAAACACAGGAAAGCTGAGGTTCCTGCACGCTCTGCTAACAGATGTTTTGTCCTCTCACCTTCTTTTCATTACACACTCTCACTTCTGTACACATGACACTGCTGTGTGTCCTTACACAAAGAACTTTACCAGAATACTGCTATTACACAAAAAAGTGCACTACTGTGTACTAATGTAGAGTATCTTAACATAGTAATGTGATAAAAAAAATATGCTAATTAACGTTTAAAAGGGTTTTAGGTTAAAGCAAAGCTGATTATGAAGAGTGTGTGTGTGTGTGTGTGTGTGTGTGTGTGTGTGTGTGTGTGTGTTTATACCTCCCCTCACTGTATACAGCCAATGCTGAGGCGACCCTTTGTGCACTGATACTCACCAGGCAACTCCAAGGAACTTTAAACAGCTTTGCACTCGGGAGGAAACGTAATCTCCTTTTAAAACACCATGATCTGTGTGTATTGGGGCAAGTTTACAGTGGTGCTTGAAAATTTGTGAACCCTTTAGAATTTTCTGTATTTCTGCATAAATATGACCTAAAACATCATCAGATTTTCGCACAAGTCCTAAAAGTAGATAAAGAGAATCATTTATTTATTGAGCAAAATGATCCAATGTTACATATTAGTGAGTGGCAAAAGTATGTGAACCTTTGCTTTCAGTATCTGGTGTGACCCCCCTGTGCAGCAATAACTGTAACTAAACGTTTCCTGTAACTGTTGATCAGTCCTGCACACCGGCTTGGAGGACTTTTAATAGCCCATTCCTCCGTACAGAACAGCTTCAGCTCTGGGGATGTTGGTGGGTTTCCTCTCATTTAGCTGCTCACTTCAGGTCCTCCACAGCATTTCGATTGGATTAAGGTCAGGACTTTGACTTGGCCATTCCAAAACATGAACTCTATTCTTCTGTAATCATTCTTTGGTAGAACGACTTGTGTGCTTAGGGTCGTTGTCTTACTGCATGAACCACCTTCTCTTGAAATTCAGTTCATGGACAGATGTCCTGACATTTTCCTTTAGAATTCTCTGATATAATTAAGAATTCATAGTTCCATCAATGATGGCAAGCCGTCCTGGCCCAGATGCAGCAAAACAGGCCCAAACCAGGTTTCACAGATGGGATAAGGTTTTTATGCTGGAGTGCAGTGTTTTCCTTTGTCCAAACATAACGCTTTTCTTTTAAAACCAAAATGTTCTATTTTGGTCTCATCCTTCCACAAAACATTCTTCCAATAGCCTTCTGGCTTATCCACGTGATCTTTAGCAAACTGCAGACAAGCAGCAATGTTCTTTTTGGAGAGCAGTATCTTTCTCCTTGCAACCCTGCCATGCACACCATTGTTGTTCAGTGTTCTTCTGATGGTGGACTCATGAACATTAACATTAGCCAATGTGAGAGAGGCCTTCAGTTGCTTAGAAGTTACCTTGGGGGTCCTTTGTGACCTCGCTAACTATTACACACCTTGCTCTTGGAGTGATCTTTGTTGGTCAGCCACTCCTGGGGAGGGTAACATTGGTCTTGAATTTCCTCCATTTGTACACAATCTGTCTGACTGTAGAGTGGTGGAGTCCAACGTCTTTAGAGATGGTTTAGTAACCTTTTCTAGCCTGATGAGCATCAACAACTCTTTTTCTGAGGTCTTCAGAAATCTCCTTTGTTTCTGCCATGATACACTTCCACAAACATGTGTTGTGAAAAGCAGACTTTGATAGATCCCTGTTCTTTAAATAAAACAGGGCGCCCACTCACCTGATTGTCATCCCACTGGTTGAAAACACCTGACTCTAATTTAACCTTCAACTGAACTGCTAATTCTAGAGGTTCACATACTTTTGCCACTCACTAATATGTAATATTGGTTCATTTTGCTCAATAAATAAATGATCATAATATTCTTGTCTTGTCATTTGTGTAACTGGGTTCTCTTTATCTACTTTTAGGACTTGTGTGAAAATCTGTTGATGTTTTAGGTCATATTTATGCAGAGATATAGAAAATTCTAAAGGGTTCACAAACTTTCAAGCACCACTGTATATGCCACTGTGGGGACCAAATGTGCCCTCAAGCATAGAAAGATCAGACTGGCACAGAAAGATCAGACTAGTTCTGATCTAGAACACATAGCGAATAGGCTCCGGATAACCCAGATGGACCCCCAGTAGAAAGGAAAGTTTGATCTGCTGACAAGCATGAGCAGCTCCAACAGTTTTGTTGTCCACCATTCAGACACAGGTGGCATCTTCACTACACACCCCTGTCTCTGCCTGTACTATTTCCAGATGCTTAGCATAAGGAAATTTGTTGCACAGTGCCCATTACGTGTCTTTCCCTTTATAGCCAGCAACCCCTCGTTTGCAGTGATGTTGTGAACGCGAAAACTGGACTGCTATGGTCTGTAACCATATCATCTTTAGCGATAAATCAAGGCTCTGTTTGGGATCCAATGATGGTCAGACTAGAGTATGGAGGCCTCATAGTGAGCGCTTCAATCCCGCCTGAATGACACACTGCCCCAACTGCTGGTACGATGGATGAGGATCTACAGGCCCAGCTGAAACATCTGTGGGCAAATGTGTCATGCTGAGCATCTTCACCCAGACATGTCATCATCAGCCCAGCTGATTACTCACTCAGATTTAAATTAGCCAACCTCTATAGAAATTAAATTAAATCCTGCAATACTTTATATACAGCGCCCCCCACTGTGCGTTAGCAATTATTTATTTCCCTTTTGTGCAAGCTCTAATGAATACCTGGCTAACGTGTTTACATTCATTCATTTTTCCCTTTTTATCCGCTTAATCCCAAACAGGGTTGTGGGAGAGCATATGCCTAGCCAGCGGCACAGGGCGCAAGGCAAGAACAACCCTAGACAGGGCGTCAATCCATCAGAGGTGGAATTAACAGGCTAATTATAACCGATTCCCTAACTTCAGTCTCTTCATGGCAGGGAGTGAGTGTGTGTGCATGTTCTTGGTTAGCTCCAGTCTTGTGCTCTGTGCTGCCCCCAGCTCTCTGCCAACCTGAATTGAGTTAAGCGGTTATGGAAAGTGAATGAATGAATGAATGAATGAAGGAAGGAAGGAAGGAAGGAGGGACGGACTGTTCATGCAAACACAGTTCATGACATGACAAAATTATGTTTATAATAGTTTACAGATCCATATACCAGTAGATACTTTGTGTTTTTAAGGCTTGACATTGCACTTATTTATTTTCACAGAACTCTCATAGAACCACCTTATGTCTTTATCATTTCAATTTGTAATATTATAATCTTGAGACAAATCCGAATATAAATACAAAATACAAAACTTATCACCTAACATTCACTCTTGTACTGCTCTTCTAAAAGTACTCTATTAGAATGTATTTAAAATATTTATATAGTACTTGCTCACTCTGCCTTGTTCAAGATCTATTCATACAGTATCTCACCTATTTTTATCTCTATTTATGTTCTTCTAGTTTCAGATAAATTAGTGCAGAAACAGCTGTACTTGATTTACATTACATGATATTGAGTCACTGAGTTAGTGTTTGAGTCACTTCTCACTTCCATAACATGACTCCTATGAATTATATTCATAAGAGGATAATTTTCATGACTTCAAACTAAACAATGATTTCCATTAACATAATTTATTAAATTCATTCATTGTCCTTATCACATAATACTTTATGACCTGGGATTAGCATATGTGACTTATTATGACTTTGATATACTTATGTTTTACTATTTATGATGCTCTGTAATGACTTATGATGGCATGCAATGACTTATTACCTGAGATTTTATAATTTCTTTTGTATGACATGCAGCAAAACTGACAGATGATAGAGTGCATGTACCTGTTGCTTCTTATCTAGCACTATTTTATCATATGACTAGCAGTTAAATATAAAAATCATGAGCTATAATAATAGCATAATAAATATTAAATATAATAAGTTTCACAGAAGAATTGGACTGTGGTTAAGGTAGTGGCCGATTGACCAGAAGGTTCAGGGTTCAAATCAAATGTAAGCTAAGCTGAATGTTGGACCCAGTTTGAACAGTAAGGAAAATGCAAATAACAAAATAATAATAATAATAATAATAATAATAATAATGAGAAAAATGCGTGTCTTACATTTACTCTGACTTTAGATATTTCATGTTTATTTCTGGTCAGCTTCCTTTCATTTGTTAATATACATCCATTCCTGCATACCAGGCATGCAACACATTCTAAACAAGAAAACGTTGGAAAGCCAATTTAGGGCTAGCAACAGGTGATGTCCACAGACGATGATAATCATGATTTGGTAGCATAGCTGTATCCACATAAGGATGGAGTATTGAAGTGTTGAAGTGCACATGTCCGGACATGTGGTATGTTAGCCATCTAGTTTCTAGTTTCTTTGCGTTTGGACTGATCATGTTGTCGGAATGTTGACCTCTGAGTCCCTCTGCTGGTGATACTTAAAGCAACAAGTACTTTCACATGAAAACCTGGCTGCCTCTGACAAAAAGCTACCAAATGTTTGTGTTATGGGGATGAGGATCCAAAGCGTGTGCAAAGGTCCACAGAAAAATGGCTGAATGAGCTCCGAATCAGGCGTTTGACAAACATGTTTCAGTCACCATTCAAAGACAACGTACAGTGAACATCATCAGATTTTCACACAAGTCCTAAAAGTAGATAAAGAAAACCCATTTCAACAAATGAGACAAAATATTATACTTGGTCATTTATTTATTGAGGAAAATGATCCAATGTTACATATTAGTGAATGCCAAAAGTATGTGAACCTCTAAGGATTAGCAGTTAATTTAAAGGTGAAATTAGAGACAGGTGTTTTCAATCAATGGGATGACAATCAGATGTGAGTGGGCACCCAGTTTTATTTAAAGAACAGGGAGCTATCAAAGTCTGCTCTTCACAACACATGTTTGTGGAAGTGTGTCGCAGTACGAACAAAGGAGCGGGCTGAGAGTCTCAGAAAAAGAGATGCTGATGCTTATCAGGCTGGAAAAGACTACAAAACCATATCTAAAGAGTTTGGACTCCACCAATCCACAGTCAGACAGATCGTGTACAAATGGAGAAAATTCAAGACCATTGTTACCCTCCTGAGGAGTGGTCGACCAGCAAAGATCACTCCAAGAGCAAGGCGTGTAATAGTTAGCGAGGTGACGCAGGATCCCAAGGTAACTTCTAGGCAACTGAATGTTACAGCCCTGGAAAGGACTCAGCACTCGGGACTTCATTTTGAGTGTATGGTGTGGTGTGTTCGTCTTTTCCTTCTATGTTTTTTCAGTATTGGCGGCATCTCTTGGCGACAGCGACACTACAGGGCGCCATCATTCAATCCAACAATCCAGTAGATGGCGGCAGCTCCTCTCAGCGCACCTGTGAAGAGTTACTGCAATCAGCACGCTCAATTAGAAGGAGCAGTTCGGAGTGAGCCTGGTTGCTGGTTTTTCAGCGTGTCAGCGGCGGGTAATCCCTCCGTTTAGCGTTGTTTCTCTAAGCTTTTACTTGTGGATTAACCCCGTTTTACCTGCCGTCCTTTAATTTTGCCTTCCTTTGTTTCCCCTCAAGCTGCTGTGCGAGCTCCCCCGGTTCACCACGGATCACCGCCCACCGGCAATCTCACTTTCACCAGCACTTGCACTTAAAGTAAATAAATCTACACTTTTTGCACCGAACTCTAGACTCTGTTTTTTGTGTGGCGCGTTGCACAGGGGTCAAGGAGTTTGGAGGTTTAATCTCCAGCCCTTTGGCACTGATGGCGCCTCTTAAATTGGCTAATGTTCATGAGTCCACCATCAGAAGAACACTGAACAACAATGGTGTTCAGAGTTAACTTTAATGTCAAAAACTACAATATGTGCAGGACATGGAGGATTGCAATTCCGTTACTCTCAGACCCATGGTGCATCAATAAACATTTAGATAAAACACCGGGGGGGTGGTATTTCAGAAAGCAGGTTTAACAATCCCGGAGTTCTAACCTGAACTCTGGGTTGACCGATCCTGAACTGTCCAACTCAGAGTTTTCGGTTTCAGAACGGGGGATGACGTTTAGTTCCGTCGACTCCGAGTTACTTTAACCCTGAGTAAAGCTCGTGCACGAGGAGATACAAAGCCCTCATCAATGGAACAGAGAACACGGACCAACACGGGCTCAATCCTCGCACTTAAACCCAGTGGAGATCGAAATAGGTGCGTATATATAATTTGAGCATATATTTAGGAAAAAATAATACAGTAGTCAAACTACGTGAGCTGGCGTGCTAAAAAATGCTCCCGGAGTCAATGGAGTGAGTAATAACTGAAAGTTTAATTCCGATGTGTTCCACTTATTTTACGTTACGTGCGTGTGGGTGTGCGTGCGTTTATGTTAATATTTATGCAGGTGCAACCCAACAAGCACAAACTGTAGCTACTGAAGATGAAACACAAAATATAGTTCAAACGGGTAAGGTATAATATTACATGCAATCGTGATGTTTAGCTACCCTACCTAATTAAATAATACTCAGTGATAATGTCAAATATGTAAGTAGCTAGTGAAATTTCCTAAGAGAAAAAAAGTAAATTGTTCAGCCATTCCAACAGTATTTCATATCTATTTGAAAGCAACACCTACATGCCTTTATACATACAAGTCTCCCAATTTGTTCAGTGTTGGATGTGTTCAAATTTGACCTCCATTATAGCCAATAGAAAAAGGCTGAGGGATAAAACACAGGTGGGGGTCGTCCATCACCTCTCACAGAGGCTGAAGAGATGGCCCTCATTCAAAACACTGGGTGACCTGTTGCTGAAGGCATCCCTGGAGGAACCTCATCTAACCCAGCCAGGACCCAGTGACCTACATAAGAGGGTAGTCATTCAAATTAAGGATATAAACATATGTTCGTTCATCACTTTGCCACTGTGGGATCAGTGATGCCCACCCATTCATTACTAGACACAACTTGGCACACAGATGTTCTTGTAGCAGTACAATTCTTTGTAATTGACTGCTGTTACCTTTCCAGATTCTTCATATTTCATGGTGACTCAGAGTTACATATTTGAAAAGCTGTGATGCACACTGTTGTAGAAACAAAAGTCCAATTAGGTACATTGTCTTGTTTAAATTAGTAATATTAGTAAAATTAAAGTTATTATTTAACTGTCTAGTCTTCTCCATTTTCTACCAGTTACTGTTGGTGTAATCTGATGGAGCCATAACAGAGCTACATGCAGGTGTAAGTATGTTCAATACTTGACAGAAAATTGTTAATTTTTTTGCAGGAAGGTAATGCTGCAAACAGAGAGAGAAGATGCAGAGAAGCCTACTGAGGTTTACACCTTGAAAATCACGTCTAACAATTGATCATACAGAGTGCTGCTGGAAATTACAATGGGGAAGAAGGTCCAGCCACCTCCACAGAACAATGTACCTCAGAATTGGCCCATGACTTAGACCTAGCACTGATATTCAATGTCATTTTTTTTGTGTTCCTGTAGCTCCCGGTAAAAGGTGTATTTTTAAAAACAAATTGAAAACTCTAATTTAGAAATGGATCACATAAGGCTGCAGATATAAAAGACAATAATGGAAATACAACTGCTAGAACATCAGTTAAAGGTGGGTGAGGTACCCACAGGTGGATGATTTTACTTGTTTGAAGAACAAGATATTAACCTCTGTACTGCATTTGTACTGGCAGGAAATAAAGAAGACTTCATAAAAAGACATGCATATTGTTTTTATTTGACACTGGGGAGGTGATAGGCTAATCAGTAATGATGGTAGCAGATTTTGTCTCTCACTGCTCTTCCATCTCCTGCATCGGCGATGTGGTCAGGATTTATATCAGGATTGATCACTGGATGAGTGGGACATTGTCTGATCACCAGTCATTGAGATCCCCAATGGTCATCTCTACCCTGGCTCGTCCTGCAGTGAGCCAAGTTATAACATTGCTGTGGGCCAGGCTCAGGATCAGCGCAAGGGGTCAGCAAATAGGGCTGGCAGGGGTACATTCTGTCTGTAATCATCAAAATCTCCTATGATAGATAATACAAGGATACAGTTAAATTATCAGTTGCAAACAGAACTAAATATTGATTATGAGAGAATATGGGTATATGTACTGTATATGTTCACCAAGGGCAAATCTAGCACTCACTGTACACTCATGAAAACTTTACAAGTCATGCACAGACCCAGGCCACTTTGCTGCCATGTTGCTGATGATGTGAGCTGTATCACATATGATCTTCACACCGAAGAACAGTAATTAACTGCAGTGGCTGTATTGTGATTTATATTTAATTTGTAATGCAAAATTGCTACTATTTAGGCCTACCTGCACATTAATGTTGTGGGGAAACTTCCTATTCACTTAATCTCCTTCATTTCTCTATGCCATCTATGCAGCCAATCACACTTGGAAACCCTAATATCATATTCATATTAAAATCATACTAACTGATTCAAGTCTCAAGGCTTCATACTAAATAAATGACTTGTTGCTTAGACTGATACCTGAAATTCTGTGGGATTCTTCTTTGATCAGGTTTGTGGCTCTGTGACTTGGGAACACCACATATATATAAATAGGTTTATAGTAACCGTTTTAATGCAAGCGTCATTAAAAAACCTGGAGCGCAACACAAAGAATTTGCTCCGAACTCAGGGCATGTCCACGGAGTGTCATATGAGCGATTGAGAGCGGAGAAGATTGTTAATAGAAATGATCGACTGTGCTGAGAAACGCTAAGGCTCACACAGATAATCATCAGTGAACGAGGAAACATTAAAGCGGGGTCTGATCAGCCTCTCCCGACAGAGATTTCTCCATAGTGTTAGTGCTTCGATGTGATAAAAACTCAGGGTTAGTTAAAGTAAACCTGCTAGCGAGCAGCGTAGCTTCACGGAGTATGTTGCCGAAGTAACTGACTCAAAGTTAGACTGAACTTGCTTTGTGAAACCGAAAACATGAGTATCCGTAAACTCTGAGTCAACTAACTCTGAGTTTTCACTAAACCTGCTTTCTGAAATACCCCCGTGGTATGTTAGCCATCTAGTTTCTAGTTTCTTTGCGTTCGGACTGATCATGTTGTCGGAATGTTGTCCTCTGAGTCCCTCTGCTGGTGATACTTAAAGCAACAAGTACTTTTAAATGAAAACCTGGCTGCCTCTGCCAAAAAGCTACCAAAATGTTTGTGTTGTGGTTGGATATTCCAACAGGTTGAGGATCCAAAGCGTGTGCAAAGGTCCACAGAAAAATGGCTGAATGAGCTCCGAATTAGGCTTTTGACAAACATATTTCAGTCACCATTCAAAGACAACGTACAGTGGTGCTTTCTGTATAAATATAACCTAAACATCATCAGATTTTCACACAAGTCCTAAAAGTAGATCAAGAGAACCCAGTTAAACAAATGAGGCAAAAACATTATACTTGGTCATTTATTTATTGAGGAAAATGGTCGAATATTACATATTAATGAGTGGCAAAAGTATGTGAACCTCTAAGGATTAGCAGTTAATTTGAAGGTGAAATTAGAGTCAGGTGTTTTCAATCAATGGGATGACAATCAGATGTGAGTGGGCACCCCATTTTATTTAAAGAACAGGGAGGTAGACACGTCTACTCTTCACAACGCATGTTTGTGGAAGTATGGCGCAGTGCGAACAAAGGAGCTGGCTGAGCGTCTCAGAAAAAGAGTTGTTGATGCTTATCTGGCTGGAAAAGACTACAAAACCATATCTAAAAAGTTTGGACTCCACAAAGCCACAGTCAGGCAGATCGTGTACAAATGGAGGAAATTCAAGACCATTGTTACCCTCCCGAGGAGTGGTCGACCAGCAAAGATCACTCCAAGAGCAAGGCGTGTAATAGTTAGCGAGGTCACAAAGGATCCCAAGGTAACTTCTAGGCAACTGAATGTTACAATCCTGGAAAGGCCTCAGCACTCGGGACTTCATCATTTTGAGTGTATGGTGTGGTGTGTTCGTCTCTTCCTTCTATGTTTTTTCAGTATTGGCGACAGCGACACTACAGGGCGCCATCATTCAATCCAACAAGCCAGTAGATGGTGGCAGCTCCTCTCAGCGCACCTGTCAAGAGTTACTGCAGTCAGCACGCTCAATTAAAGGGAGCGGCTCGGAGTGCGGCTGGTTGCTGGTTTTTCAGCGTGTCAACGCCGGGTAATCCCTCTGTTTAGCGTTGTTTCTCTAAGCCTTTACTTGTGGATTAACCCCCTGTTTTACATGCCGTCTTTTAATTTTGTCTTCCTTTGTTTCCCCTCCCCGCCCCCCCAGGTTCACCACAGATCACTGCCCACCGGCACTCTCACTTGCACTCAAAGTAAATAAATCCACACTTTTTTGCACTGAACTCTAGACTCTGTCTCTTGTGTGGTGTGTTGCACAGGGTTCAAGAAGTTGGGAGGTTTAATCTCCCGCCCTTGAACTGATGGCCTCTCTTGAATTGGCTAATGTTCGAGTCCACCATCAGAAGAACACTGAACAACAATGGTGTGCATGGCAGGGTTGCAAAGAGAAAGCCACTGTTCTCCAAAAAGAACATTGCTGCTCTTCTGCCGTTTGCTGAAGATTGTGGCAAACCAGAAGGTTATTGTAAGAATGTTTTGTAGACAGATGAGACCAAATAAACCTTTTGGTTTAAACAAAGTGTTTAATTTGGAGAAAAGGAGATTCTGCATTCCAGCATAAAAACCTTTCCCATCTGTAAAACATGGTGATGGTCGTATCATGGTTTGGGCCTGTTTTGCTGCATCTGGGCCAGAATGGCTTGCCATCATTGATGGAACAATGAATTGCATCAGAATTGAAAACTGGTTCAGGTACTTTTGCCACTCACTGTGCCTATAGGATCATTTCCCTCAATAAATAAATGACCAAGTATAATTCTCATTTGTTTAGCAGGGTTCTCTGTATTCTTTTAGGACTTGTGTGAAAATCTAATGTTTTAGGTCCTCTTCATGCAGGTATGTAGAAAGTTCTGTAGAGTTCACAAACTTTCAAGTAGCATTGTAAATGTTTGTTGCATTCCATTGATACATACTCTACAAAATTTCCTTATTCATTCCTTTGTCGTTCATTAGATCAGTAGGTTTGAATAATGGGGAGAGGGATTAAAATACCTTGACTGTTATGGTAATGGGGTTTCACTGTATATAAACTTGTAGCCTATATAATCAGCCCAGTTGATTTCTTTTAGGTGGATGAGGAACACCTCAGCTGCTAAAGACCAGATATGTTTTCTTTAGTACCTCATCTTTCAATCTCTTTTCTGTCTTGTAATTTGATGTCTAAATACTTTGACAGCTGAATTAAAACTGTATATTTTATGCCAGCACCTGTAAATTCAGTGCAAGTACACGAGTTCCTACCAGGATCAGTTTACATTTCAGTTATGAAACACTAATATAACATTTTACCTAAATACTTAATTCAATTCTAAAATTACATTTAACTTTACTTTTAGCCAGCATGAACACACTTCTCTGGAAATATAGTAATGGAAAATAATAGGCAGGATAAAGAAATGCAGTCCGATAATATGTGATGTGTGTTATACCAGATGCTGACTTTGGTCGAATTGGGAGTCGCTTATGTCTCAATACATTTTGACACATTTCACTGAATTGCGCACAGAACAAAAACAGAAAAATCTGTTTTGTAATGACCATCTAATGCACTAAATATAAATCATATTGAAATCCTGTGGTCTGAACAGAAGAGGGCAGTAGTCCTGCATGAACAGAAGAATATAAAAGAGCTTGAATATTCTGCACGGAAGAACAACAGCTCGGGTCCCTGCAAGTATGCTCTGCCCTAATTACGTATTATATGAAGAGCGTCTGTGATATTAATCTTCCAAGGAACCGTTTTACCAAGTATTAATTTTGGGAATGTCATTAATTTTGATAACAGTGTTTGGCAGAATAATGTTATTTACATTTGGGGTTTATTGTAACTAATTTTGAAGGGTGCCAATAACTCTACAACTCACTGTAAATACAGGACAATGTGCCTTTATTGATCAACAGTGGTGGTAGGGTAGGCAGTCGAGCAGCATGTTGAGATCTGAATCTGCCAGGTCTCTGCTTCAGTTCCAGATGCCGGATCTCCATCAATTGCAGTTGCTTCTAAAGCTTCACATGCTGTAGTACATTAGTCCTTGTGCACTTGAGAACTGCAGCCATAAATGTAACAAGAATTAGTACAAATAAAAAGCTACTTGCTTACATTTCAGAAAATATTTTGCCACTTCAATTGAACTCTTTCTCTTACGTCTATGGTTCATGACTGGCTTTTTCTCAGTTTTAGGAGGTGGGCTTGGCTGTTTCTTTTGATTGCTCTGAATCTGAGAGCGCACAATCATCAGCTTGCTCCTTAATTCATTAATCTGCTTCATCAAAACACTGTTCTCCTGCACAGAAAATCACACACAATCCACATTCCTAAACCTGAATGGTTTATACTGAGAAGTGTTTGTTAAAAATGAGTTTCATTTAAATCACAACCTGCATTGCCTTGACCTTCTCTGCCTGATAAAGAGCTTTTTGATTGGCCAGTTCCTTTTTAAGCTGGGCCACACATCTCTCCACGTGTTCCCACTGCCGAGTGAACTCCTCCCGGTCATCCAAATCTGCTGCCCTCAGGACAATCTGCCACACATAGGCATACAAATGAGAACAAACACACATATGCAGACATACATTCATGAATTTGCAGACCCTTATTTACTATATGGGCTTAAGTTTGGAAAATGTTCAGGATTTTAGATTCTGACCTTTTCAGGTTTTGTGACATAGCGCTGGTACATCTCTTTAACACGCTCTTTTAGCTGTTTGGGCTCGTGGATTAAGCCCACACAGTACTGGAGGTCCCCCTGAAATCTGTGCGCTACTGTCTCCACCTTACATACCTGAATGTGAACAGAAGGGAAGAGGATATCAGAAATCTTGTGTGATTTTTGATGGTATGTTCTGATACTATTAACCACAGAAACATTTTTTCTTTAGACTCCATTCCTTTGGGGAGAAAAAGGGAACACATGTCTTCAGTCATGTAGAGTCTGTGCAGTTGCTCCTTTAGTTCTTCCTCATCCTCAGAGTTTCTTTTCTGGCTTCTCCTCAATTTTTCCTATACCTAAAGCAGAGACAGCAAAGTAATTATCAAACATTGTCTCTAACATCTGGGGATCGTATTTATTTTAACTGCCATCTCTTCATGTTTTGTACATGACTGGTACCAGAACTGACCTTACTCATCTCCAGTGACTTCTCCTTCAACTTCCTTTCATTTTCCTTTTCAAGAGCCCATAAGACAGTGTTATTCTTGTCCTCCATGTCCTTGATCCTCTTCTCAAATTCTACCTTCATGGACTCAAACTCTTGCTGTAGGTCCTCATAGCGTTTTTGCTCCTTCAGCAGACTTTCTGTGTTTATATCCTCTGAGGAAGGAGGAGAGTTTGCAATTATGAAATCTGTTTACACTGAAAAGGTATTGGACATTGAAATTAAGATCGTTAGAGATGTTTGATGGGGATGTAATACACCCTCAGCTGATGGTACAGCTCTTGGAGATGCTCTATAAATTAGCTGTGTTTGATTTGGGTCTGTATTTCCCATGGGTTTGATTACTTTATCGTCATTTGCTACCTTAAAGAGCATCAGAGTCACCCAAATCCTTCAGCTCCTTGCTGTGTTCCTCCCTCATGTTTCTCCTTGGCTATGCGATTATCTACCCTCAGAATCTTATGGGGTGAGAACAGAATAAGGGAAGCATTAGTGGTTATCTTTACTGTCTATTGTAAAAAATAAAAACTGCACACTATGCTGAACCCATTTTGCTGAAAATAAGGTTTATTTCTTTATAGCATTTAGTCATTCAGCAGACACTTTCATCCTAAGCGACTGCCAACTGATATAATCATACCATTTAAGCAACTGAGGGTTATTGCTCAAGGACTCAATAATGGCATTGTAGCAGAGGGGGAATTTGAACCCTGAACCTTCTGGCCCACAGTCCAACACCTTCACTGCCAACCCTCTGCACCATCACAGTCCCATAGTTAAAGCTTTTCTATGATTTGTCATGAATTTGCTTATGGGTTCTAAACTTTAAATGGTGGGTAAGTCTTAATTTAGGAAAAGTGTGCACCATTCTGAACTGATATTACCAGTATCTCTCTTCTCGTCTCTCTGATTTGAGCTTCATATTTTTTCTTCAGCTCTTCCAGGATCTGGCTGTAGTCCATGTCCATAATGCCAAGCTCTTCTTCGTCAGAAGGCATAATGTCCAGCTCTTCATTGTCCATGTTTAGTTCCTCTGCTAGTGATGAACAGTAAAGAATGGAGTTAGAAACCAAGTCGTAGTTATTAGGGAAATGTAGCATGAACATAGGGATACATCACTCAGGGTTCGACTGTTTGCTTTTAAAATGACTATTTATTGAGTACTAGATTAATTATACTTTGTATTTCTATGTCCTTCTTGATATTGTATAAAATTGTCTTAAATGTTAAACGTAAAAGACAAATCAGAAGATTTCTATATTTGTTAGTAATTATTCAGATTACATTTTTAACCTCCAAATGTTTTTAGTTCATAAATGTTTTTAGCAGACTGAGTACTTCATGAATAATTGATTATAAAATGTTTTCTTACCTCTAATACTTCGATAAACTGAAAATAAATACTAAAATGCTCCTTAAATTCAATGTAGCATTCCAATGCTACATATTAGTGAGTGGCAAAAGTATGTGTACCTCTAGGATTAGCAGTTAATTTGAAGGTGAAATTAGAGTCAGGTGTTTTCAGTCAATGGGATGACAATCAGATGTGAGCGGGCACCCTGTTTTATTTAAAGAACAGGGATTGAGACACCTTTGCTCTTCACAACACATGTTTGTGGAAATGTGTTACGTACGAACAAAGGAGCTGGTTGAGGACCCCCAGAAAAAGAGTTGTTGATGTTCATAAGGCTGGAAAAGGTTACGAAACATCATCTAAAGAGTTTGGACTCCACCAATCCACAGTCAGACAGATTGTGTACAAATGGAGGAAATTCAAGACCATTGTTACCCTCTCCAGGAGTGGTCAACCAACAAAGATCACTCCAAGAGCAAGGCGTGTAACAGTTAGCGACTTCACACAGGACCCCAAGGTAACTTCTAAGCAACTGAATGTTCTGGGGGCAGCCCTGGAAAGGCCTCAGCAATCGGGGCTTTGTCATTTTGAGTGTATGGTGTGGTGTATGGTTGCTCCAATGTTTTTCAGTATTGGCGGCATCGCGTGGCGACAGCGACACTACAGGGCGCCATAATTCAATCCAACAAGACATTAGATGGCGGCAGCTCCTCAGCGCACCTGTGCAGTGTTACTGCAATCAGCATGCTCATTTAAAAGGAGCGGTTCGAAGCGAGGCTGGTTGGTTTTTCAGCGTGTCAACGCCGGGTATTTCCTCCGTTTACCGTTGTTTTTCTGAGCCTTTACCTGTGGATTAACCCTTTGCCTGCCGTCCCCTAATTTTGCCTTCCTTTGTTTACACTTAAGCTGCTGGGATCGCGCGCGCCGCGTCACGGACACCGGTTCGCCACCGATCGCCGTCCACCGGCACTCTCACTTTCACCAACACTTGCACTCAAAGTAAATAAATCTACACTTTTTTTTGCACCGAAATCTAGACTCCGTCTCTTTTTGCGCGTTTGCCCAGGGTTCAAGAGAAGCTAGGAGGTTTACTCTCCAGCCCTTTGACACTGACCTCTTGCATTGGCTAATGTTCAGGAGTCCACCATCAGAATACTAAACACCAATGACATGACAGAGTTGCAAGAAGAAAACCACTGTTCTCCAAACAAAATGTTGCTGCTCTTCTGCAGTTTTCTGAAGATTGTGGACAAGCCAGAAGGTTATTGGAAGAATGGCTTTGTTGGCTCTGTGTGTACGAGTTCAAGTTATTGAAATATCCCTTATCTCAAGGTTTGGCAATTAAGTCAAAACTGTTCCCAATTTTGCTCTTAATTACTGAGATCTATAGTGCTGAATAATACAAAAGTGCAATGATCAGTAACTTTGTGACATGCATCTACTGATGGGAATAAATGTGTGTAAACTGAATTTAGTCAGCAGTAATGATGCATTTGAAGTCCATATTGCATGCACAGCGTAGTTGAGATCCACCCTCATTCTACTGTTTAAAAAAAGAATATTCTATTCTTAAAAAGAACCCATAACAGATCCACCCCCATTCAGAGAAAAGGAATGGAACATATTCCCCTTTAATTTTGAATGGTACAAGCAGAAAATATTTAGCTACCCTTTATAGCCTTGGCTGCCTTTGAGGGTATCCATACTCATTATTTTCAGATCCTCAGTCAACTGCTTACAGGGGCTCATGGCTCTTGGGTGTAAGCATGTTAAGTGAGAGGCTTGAAGGCTCACAATTGTTTAGTTTAGGAATTGTTTGGATCTGGATTAAGGACTAACAAATCAGTGATGTGAAAGGTGCGAAAAGCTATTACACATGCCAAACTGTATGTTCATTTTTACTGTATGATAAAATTGACTTCTGTAGACGATCAACACTGTGTAATTTGTAGAAATATTTGCTTTAGACACATTTTCCTGGCTCATCATTAGACTCCCCAACCCCCTGCGTCTTTACTGTCTTAAGTTACCCCACCTCTCACACGTCTTCCTGTGGGAAGGCCAGTTTTAATTTTAGTCATGCCTTTAGCTTAACACACAGTGCTTTCAGTCTAAAAACAGAAGTAACATACACCACACTAATTTATATCATAACTTTTATTTTTAAGTTCATGATTGCATGTTGAAATTAAACATTACGATAGATAAGTATACACAAATCGTAAATCTGAAGCAAACATTACTACAGATTGTACCATTAATGTAACATAATCTAACCTCCCTTAACTGTGAAATTAAAGGTTTGACTAAAATATCCCACAGCCAGCCACGGCCAGGAGCACATAAAAGCCTGACAGGCCCTGGTTACTGGATATGGGCTGGCATTTCTCATCCAAAGTCTCATACTCAATCTCTAAGCTTATGTGTAAGGAAGTGTGCAGTTAGCTCATTGATGTGTAGTATTACACTGCCAGAACAAAGAACATGAGCATGCTCTCACCGTTGAAGAACGCAACCTAGCAGTGAAAAGAAGTGGTTGGTGGCCACAAGTTGTACAGAAGCACTCGAGGGTTGGGGTCAGCACGGAACTGGAAACATGGACAGGGGAATTGGGCATGACAACACTGGGGAGAGAAATTCAACTAAAAAAATGAACACTACATAATAAACTGATTTGGTTTTCATTGGCTTTTCGGTATTTCATGGAGCCTTTTTCCCCACTGATCTCCATTCCAATCATTGGAAGCTTTAGCATATTTTGCCTTTTCACCCTGTTCCCATTTCGAAAAAAGTGGTTTCTTGGCTTCTACCCTTCCAAAAAGACCATTCAAAGACCAAAGACCCTTCTTCAGACTGTAGAAGGGTCAACTTGGCATCCTGATGAAGCTGCCAGATGCTGCTATTGCTCAACTGTAAGGGGAGGTCACACTAAATACTTGCCACTGAAGCCTATGAAAACTTATTATTATTATTGGGTTTTTTTTTTTAGATTTTTTTTCCACTTTTTAATACTGCATACAGATGTCCTATATTTTCTGGTTGTATTCTAATAAAGCGATTGAGAAATAGTTGTATATTGTCATTTATACCATTGAAAAATTAATGGTATATATAATCTAATGGTGGCCTAAGAGTTTTGCACAGTACTAAATATAATTACTTACACTTGAGCAGTAGCCGCAGCTAGCAACTTCGTCAGGATGCCAAGTTGACCCTTCGACACTGCAAAGAATCTTGATCAAGAATGGTCTTTTTGGACGGGTAGCATCTAAAAAATCACTTTTTTCAATGGGGGAGCAGGGTGAAAATAGTGTAATATGCTAAAGCTCACAATTATTGGCATGAAGATTGGCTGAAAAGAGTATTATGGAGTGATGAATCCAAGTTTATATTTTTTGGATTAAGTCTTCAACAGTATGTTATATATGTTCATTATTCCACTGCAAAAAAATCTAGTACTGTATATGTCCAAATAATGTCATATGAATAATGACTAAAAGCCTGAATTGGACTGAATTGAGTTAAAATAGTTTTTTATTCTCTTGTATCCTTTTAATTTGTCAAACTATTAAAGCCACTTGAGTTCTAAAGTCATACCCTTTTACATTTATTATATTGGGTTAGGCTTTACAGCCTCCAGACACTAGAGATACAGAGACTGCATTGCTTTTTGCATGACAAGAATATATTTTTTCTTTATTTTGATCTAAAAAATAAAACCCAGACAATCAGATAACTAACTAAAAATTCTGGACTAAACTTAAAACCAGAAATGATTACAGTTTTCAGTTCAGAAACTTTTGGAGGATATCCAGATGGAAGATAACAGAAATGGACAGGAAATCTAAGTTCAATAAGGTTGCAGTTGGTATAGGAGGTGTGAGTGAAGCTGTAAGTAGTCGTCAATGTGGAGGCTGAGAACTGTCACCTGTCACAGCAGCTGTTTACTATCACTGTCACTCTGATCTGAGAGGTTTTGCCATTCAGACACACACAACAGATAAATATACTTTTACCCATTAAATTGGTCAAAAATCACTGCTCTGCAACCATTTTCATCCACTGTATTGTCCATTCAGTAGGATACAGCTCTGGTTACTGTGCATTAACCCTTGCTTAGATCTGTGCAGCCTGTTTTAAGGTGACAGCTGCAGCTCTTGGCTGAATAGTTGGGGGAGAATGGAGGGTACGATTGTAGGGAGGGAGTGAGGGTGCAGGTTATATTTAGATCCAGCAGATTAAATAACAGGCTCTTCAACTGGCAACCTTTTTGCTGCTCTGTCCTTTTCCAGCCAGGACGGTGTGGCAGTAAGAGCGTAGCCACCTTCTCTTCAATTTCTCTCTCCTTTCTTTTTTCTTTTACCTTCCGTTTCCACCAGAATGGATCCTAAAGAATTACAGGAAGAGCTGCGTCTTTTCCAGAGCACCCTGCTTCAGGACGGCCTGCGGGAACTCCTGAACGAGAACAGGTTTGTGGACTGCACGTTGAAGGTGGGAGAGCGGTGCTTCCCATGCCATCGGCTCATTCTGGCAGCGTGTAGCCCATACTTTCGAGATATCTTCTTCTCTGAGGATGGCAAGGTCAAGGAAGATCTAAAAGAGGTGGCTCTAGATGATGTAGATCCCAACATCCTGGACATGATTGTGAATTATCTCTACTCGGCTGAAATCGAGCTAACAGATAGCAACGTGCAGGAGATTTTTGCTCTTGCTAACCGTTTCCAAATCCCCTCCGTGTTCACCGTGTGTGTCAACTACCTCCAGAAGAAGCTTTCCCTATCTAACTGCCTTGCAATCTTCCGTCTCGGTCTCGTCCTCAATGTCCCGCGGTTGGCCATATCCGCCAGGGATTTCAGCGCTGAGCGTTTTGAGACCCTCGCCAATGAAGAGGAGTTACTACAGCTGGCGCCACATGAACTCTTTGCCCTGATTGGTGCTGATGTACTAAACGTAGAGAAGGAAGAAACAGTATTTGAGGCCCTCATGAAATGGGTCCAAGGTGACAAAGAGAAGCGAGCCAAAACTCTCGGAGACGCATTTGAATGCATACGCTTCCGTTTGCTTGACGAAAAGTACTTCAGAGACAAAGTAGAAACCAATGCCATCATCAAAGCGGACCCAGACCTCCAGAAGAAACTACAGGTCATCAGAGATGCCTTCAAGGGCAAACTACCAGAAAAGAAAAAGAGGGAGAAAAAGGAAGGAGAGGTCAATGGAGAGGAGGAGGAAGAAGAAGAAGTCTTGCCAGGTTTCCTGAATGATAATCGTAGATTAGGAATGTACGGACGCAACCTGATCCTCATGATTAATGACACAGCCGCAGTGGCGTATGATGTGGGAGAGAATGAGTGCTTCCTTGCTGGCATGGCGGAACAAGTGCCGAAAAACCATGTGAGCATCTGCACCAGCAGAAACCAGCTGTATGTCATTGGCGGCCTGTTCGTCGATGAGGATAACAAAGAGATGCCTCTTCAGTGCTACTTCTACCAGGTACTCTAGATTATACATAAAACACACATGACATTCAAATGTTTGTTATTTAATCCATCTCTTTAGTGTAATACAATATTGGAAATTGGTGTAATGAAATCTAAATCCAATGGATTAGCCAAAAGTTACTGAGTACTCGCTTGAATGGCATAATGTGAAAGGGGCACCCTTGGCCTCTATAATGTGAGTAATTACAGTACTTATATATATATATATATATATATATATATATATATATATATATATATATATATATATATATATTACAGTGCAAAAGTCTTAGGCCACCATTAGCAATGTTATAGTGACCATATATAACATATTTAGTGATTGTATCCAAAAATTTCAAACCTGGATTTGTTACTCCATAGCACGCTTTTCCACGGATCATTATTATAATCTTTGTGAGCTTTAGCATATCTTAGCCTTTTCACCCTGTTCCCCTTCTGAAAAAGTGGTTTCTTGACACCTCCCTTTTCAAATAGTCCATTCCTGATCAAGCATCTTTAGACTGTGGAAGGGTCAACTTGGCATCCCAATGAAGCTGCCAGATGCTGTTATGCTCAAGTGTTGTTTGTTTGTTTATTAGTTTTATTTAACATCGTATCAGCATCAATGACTATATTCACGACAGACCCAAGATTATATCAATTCACTAGTGATGGGACAATTTAGGTAGCCTGTCAAACTAATGCTGGTCTTTTTAATGTGGGATGACACAGAGTAACCCCACGTCGACACGGGGAGGACAGGCAAACTCCATGCAGGCCGAGTCCAGTGTCAGGATTGAACCGGGGATCTTGGAGCTTGCTCACCTATAAGGGGAGATCTCATTAAATCTCACTAAACTCTGACTCCACCTGTGTGGAGTTTGCATGTCCTCTCCTGTCCGCCTAGATTTACTCAGGGTGCTCTGGTTTCCTCCCACATTCCAAAAACATGCGTATTAGGCTAATCGGTATGTAACGTGTCCTTAATGTGCGAGTGTGAGTATGAATGTGTGAGTGTGAGTGCCGCCAGCTATAAACAACGGCTTTCCCGTGGCCCTGACCAAGGATTAAATGGATAAGAAAATGAAAGAATGGACCCAAAATTAAAAATGCAAACTAAAATTAGTACATGATTCATTGTAGATAAAAGATGGAAAGTTCAGTTACATCATACAATCAATAAAATAAATTATTATGCTGAACCAGTGATATCTGACCAGTGTTTATTTTGTCTACAATAAAATTAATACATCATCTTTCATCTTTTTTACAAAAAGAGCACATTAACATGTAGAATTAATGTTAAGTACATAGAGAACAGTGATATTGATTACTCCAAAAGATGATCTTGTATGAAATGTAACTTTTTGTATTACAGTGGCTTAATGCCTTTCTGTTGTAGTTTGACCCTCTTGCAACCGATTGGTTGGCATTACCCCCCATGCCGAGTCCCAGATGTCTCTTCGGGTTGGGTGAATGTGGCAACCAGATTTTTGTGATCGCTGGTAAAGATCTACAAACCAACGAATCTCTCGATTCTATTATGTGTTACGACACCGAGTGAGTTTCTGACAAGATTTTTTCTTACTGTATACCTTAAAGAATGGTTTGTATATGTAACAGACATGGATTTATGGTTGGAGGAATATATGAATGTATTTATGAATGACTAAATGGATGGATGAAAAGATAAATATATGTATGGATGGTTTTGGATGGATGGATACATTTATGGAAGGATGGATTTATGGATGGATAGATGGAAAGGTATATAAATAGAGCAATTGTGGATTTATGCATGGACAGATAGCTGGATGGATTCAGGGATGGATTTATGGATGGATGAAAAACAAAATGGATAAACAACTGTATACTACAGTATTTTCTTTAAGTATGCACAATTATATATACTCAGTACTTTGCTACTTGATTCTTCAATCTTTCTTTCCTTTTATAAATATATGTAAGATTATATACATATTTACTTATTTTTGAGAGGTATTTTTGCCATCCGTGTCATTGTCAGTTCCTGCAGATTCAGTGATTGGTTTATGTATCAAACTTTATTTACAGGAAGATGAAATGGATTGAGACAAAGAAACTTCCATTGCGTATTCACGGTCATTCGGTGGTCTCACACAACAATCTGGTCTACTGCATCGGGGGAAAGACTGACGACAAGTGAGTGTGTGTGCTTTAGATGGTTGCAGCTGTCAGGGTACCATCAGTTTTATTGTTTCTACTAACAAACTCAGCTATTCTCACCTGTCTCTTATTAAATCTAAAACTTTGAGGGTTAGCACAAGAAATAAAATGAATAATTACAATAATAACAATAATATATAATAGGAATGTAGTAAGAAGAATTACAGGATGTAGTTACTCTGAAAGATTTTATAAAAAATAATAATACAAATATTATTATTATTATTATTATTATTATTATTATTATATCAATGACATTTTAACATTTGTATTAATATCATTTTAAAAATGAATTCTAACCTTACTTTCTGATCTTCACAATAAGTAAAGGATGTTGTATAGAAGATGATGATAATAATAATAATAGTAAGAATAATAATAATAATAATAATAATAATACTTTTTATATTATTGTTAAAAATGATTAATATCAATAACATTCATATTATTTACATTTACAGTGATGTTTGAATGTTTGTGAATTTTCTTTATTTCTGCATAAATATGACCTAAAACATCATCAGATTTTCACACAAGTCCTAAAAGTAGATAATGAGATGAAATGAAATTACACAAATGAGACAAAAATATTCTACTTGGTCATTTATTTATTGAGGAAAATTTCGATTGGATTAAGGTCAGGACTTTGACTTGGCCATTCCAAAACATTAACTTTATTCTTCTTTAACCATTCTTTGGTAGAACGACTTGTGTGCTTAGGGTTGTTGTCTTGCTGCATGACCCACCTTCTCTTTAGATTCAGTTCATGGACAGATGTCCTGATATTTTCCTTTAGAATTCTCTGATATAATTCAGAATTCATTGTTCCATCAATGATGGCAAGCCGACCTGGCCCAGATGCAGCAAAACAGGCCCAAACCATGATCCTACCACCACCATGTTTAACAGATGGGATAAGGTTCTTGCAGTGTTTTCCTTTCTCCAAACATAACACTTTTCTTTTAAAACAAAAAGTTCGATTTTGGTCTCATCTGTCCACAAAACATTCTTCCAATAGCCTCCTGGCTTGTCCACGTGATCTTTAGCAAACTGTAGACAAGCAGCAGTGTTCTTTTTGGAGACCAGTGGCTTTCTCCTTGCAACCCTGCCACGCACACCATTGTTGTTCAGTGTTCTTCTGATGGTGGACTCATGTGACCAATGGACCAATGTGAGAAAGGCCTTCAGTTGCTTAGAAGTTATCCTGGGGTCTTTTGTGACCTTGCCAACTATTACACGCCTTGCTCTTGGAGTGATCTTTGTAGGTCGACCACTCCTGGGGAGGGTAACATTGGTCTTGAATTTCCTCCATTTCTACACAATATGCCTGACTGTGGATTGGTGGAGTCCAAACACTTTAGAGATGGTTTTGTAACCTTTTCCAGCCTGGTGAGCATCAACAACTCTTTTTCTGAGGTCCTCAGAAATCTCCTTTGTTTGTGTCATGATACACTTCCACAAACGTGTTGTGAAGAGCAGACTTTGATAGATCCCTGTTCTTTAAATAACACAGGATGCCCACTCACACCTGATTGTCATCCCATTGATTGAAATCACCTGACTCTAATTTCATATTCAAACTAACTGCTAATCCTAGAGGTTCACATACTTTTGCCACTCAATAATATGTAATACTGGATCATTTTCCTTGGTCATAAAATAAATGACCAAGTAGATTTTTGTCTCATTTGTTTAACTATGTTTTCTTTATCTACTGTTAGGATTTGTGTGAAAATTTGAGGATGTTTTAGGTCATGTTTATGCAGAAATATAGCAGCAGACACCTTTTTGCAGTGCTTCTTACAACAGATGCAATCTTACAATCAAAGCAATTGTGGGTTAAGAGCCTTGCTCAAGCTCCCAACAGTGGCAGCTTGGCAGAGATGGATTTGAACAGTGGACCTTCTGGTTCTTAATCCAGTACCTTAACCGTTAAGCCACCACAGTCCTTAGTTAATTAGTTTAGAATAATTCCTCTTAGTGTAAATAAATTTGAGATGTTTCTGTCTTTTTTGAATGAAAGCTGATATACAATCCCAGACTCAAACCCGGGTGCCTGTAGTGAACGGCTAGGGTCTTAGACCACTAATAATAGCCGCATGATGGCACAGTGGTGCATTGATTAGCGCTGTCACCTCACAGCTTCAGAGACCTGATTTCAAGTCCTGACCCAACTGCTGCCTGTGTGGAATTTGTATGTTCTCCTCATGTCTGTGTGGGGTTTCTCCAGGTACTCATGTTTCCTTCCACATTCTTAAGACATGCATTAGGTCAGCTGCCTTATCTACAGTGTGCAAATTCTGCTGATGATGCTACAGTTTGTGAGGATCTGTAATGGTGAATGTATCTATCTCTCTTTGTCTTTCAGTAAAGCTTTAAACAAGTTGTTTGTGTATAACCACAAGCAGTCTGAGTGGAGGGAGCTCGCCGGGATGAAGACCCCCAGAGCCATGTTCGGTTGTGCAGTACACATAGGCAAACTCATTGTGACCGGCGGTGTGAATGAGGAGGGACTGACTGCATCCTCTGAGATCTATGACTTTAGCACTAATAAGTATGAATCCACTGCCTGAATATGACGTGTACAAATGTCATTACAGTACATTGAGAACATTACTGCTCACAACAAGCTGTTTACCAGTTTTTACCAATTTTACCCTGTGAAATACTTGGCACCACAATGGCACCATTGTATTGACATTTGTTAGTAAAACCTCAGCAAAACTCTTAAAGAAGGGTGTCATGAAAATGCCTTCAAGTATCGAGACTCGATGCATTTGATATTTATGACACAGTTATGACGTGGGAGTATGAAAATAATGGCTCACTACACTGGATGTATTAATGAAGGAATGCTGTATCCCATGGTCTAGGTGGGACGTGTTTACAGAGTTTCCTCAGGAGCGCAGTTCAGTGAATCTGGTGAGCAGCGGAGGAAATCTCTTTGCTGTTGGAGGCTTCGCCATTGTGGAGCTGGAGAACAAAGAAGTCGGTCCATCAGAAATCACAGATATCTGGCAGTAAGTTCATATAAAAATACACCTTTCACTCAACAACAAAGTTTTTCAATGATATATCACTAAGTCAGTGAGACCGCATAGGCAGTAGGTTCTCTCTCTCCCTATCATAGAAAGAGACACATGACTTACAGGGTGGAACCTGAACCTTTAACCTGAGGGGAGTTCTCAAAAAAATGAAATGCAAAACCTTGTCTCACCTTATCTCGCCTTATCAGATAAGAACCAGGGTGGCTCAGCACCATGAACCAGTGCACCATGTCCAGTTGCTGCATATGCATATCAGCATATTCCTATTGCTGCTGCTGTGGCCCAGATCAGTGGTTCCCAACTTTTCATCCTTGGAGCCACCTATGAGTATTTAAGAAAAGCTGCGACCCCCAACCAATAAAGAATAAAGTTTATTTATTGGCAAAAATTAACATAAATTCTAACTTTATGTTAGGAATTAACTTCATGATAGGAAATGAGTGACAGGAACCAGTGTGACATGATCAATCCATGAATGGTGGGTGTGAAATATTCTCCATCTCTTTTTCTGTGTCTGTTCCCAGATATGAGGAAGATAAGAAGCAGTGGAGTGGGATGTTAAGAGAGATGCGCTACGCATCTGGGGCCTCGTGTGTAGCAATGCGCCTCAACGTCGCCAGGATGCCCAAACTGTAAATGCCACCTCGACTCAAGCGTAACTACCTGTTTAGACACCCTTTGTTACCCATGCCCAGCTGTCTGCAGACATCTGTGTCCTTCAATTAAGCAATGATTGGAGGTTTAAATGTGTAGGACTAATCGCTGACTCATGCCTACAGGGTCTTCTTGATTACGTTTTCAGTTACTCAGGAAGCGTTAGCATATTCAACCTTATGTCACTCAAGTCTGAAAGAGTTTTTAGCAGTGCATGGACTTGACAGTCACAGTCCATTTCCGATTGGGATCTGACCAGTGTTTGTGTGAGTGTTATTTTGTAAATTAAACATATTTTGAATGAAATGTGCTGTTGCTTGTTTCTGTCTTGTGTAGTTTCCTTGGCTGAGTGCTGCATTTTAGCAATACTAAGTTCTGATTAGATGATTAGAGGAATAAAATAATTTTATCTTTCCAGCAAACACCTTCATGTGTTTATCTCCTACTATAGATGCTTCTTTACTGCTTACATTTAGTGTTTAGAAAATAACACAAACTACTGTATATTGTCACTATAGCGTCAATGTCACTGCTGTTCTGAAACTGGTCCATCACCCTTTTTACTGATGGACAGAACTAAAAGCAAAACAATAGATATGCTAGACTTGTTCATTTTATACCATAGCTGAACCTGATAAAATGGCCCTTAAGTTGAAGTACAAGGTAAGTAAACCCACGGTTAAAGGGGAAAATGGAGGTGATTAAACTGTATATTACTACCCCATTTTTGTACACTATAGACATATTTGGACAAACTAAGAAATTAGGCAAAGTTGATCGATTGTCACATCTTTCAAGTATGATTCCGCATTCTCATCAGATCCTTAGCCACTCAGGTTTTTAATAAATCGTGATTGGGTTTCAGTGACAACTTTGGCTGTTGCTGTTTGACACCACTCTGATCACCATTGGGATGGGTCTAAGGGACATACGGAGACAAAGAATTGGGGTTCAACCATAGCTTTTGGGTTTTTTTTTTTGGTTGTTCCCCACAAAGTTTTGAGGATAAATTAAATGTTAAGTGTGATATGTATTCTTCTGGAGGTTATATTAGGCTTAAATTGATATTATTATTTTAAATCAATATTTGAACATTTATGGTTACTTTTTAGGGTGGAAGGCAGAATTGTTGGTTTCCCCGCTAGCTCATAAATGCTCAGCTTTCCTGCAGAACAAATGCTCGGCATGGGAGAGAGAGCACTAGCCTCCCAACCACGAAGCAAGAGCTGTAAAAGAAACTGTTAAAGATATAACTGTTACAGATAAAAGGAAGTGTCTAGATGGGATTAGTACACTGTGTAAATATAGCACTTTGGATTGATTCGCACTGGTGTTTGTATATGAGCTTGGTCTTTCTGCCGTCTTTATGTCCTCATGCATGTCTGACTGACATATGGGGAATGCAGCTCATGTTCCTTTAGCATACTAGCTCAACCTTTAAAAGCAAGGCCAACTGAACATGCTATCTGTAATAATGTGAGACATTGCTGGCTTAAACATAATCTAAAATATACTCTTAGTAAATATATTGTATATTCAAATTTATCGATTCAAGATTGTTGGCATATTAAATGCCATAAAACACGACTAAGATGATATTTAACAAACAATGTTGCAGTGAAACCAGCAGCCAAGAAAAACTCATGTAAACAATGCATTAAAGCTTCACATGGTCTAGGATAAGTGGACAAGAAAGTGAATGGATGAATGAATGTTTCTTGTAATGTTTCCATTTAGTTCTAAACTAAAATAATGAAAACAAAAATATCTTGACTACTCTATTCATTCCTATGCCAAAAATTTTTAATTCAAGGGCAAACATACGTTTATGTTTATTCATTTAACATCGCTATCAGCGGCCATGTTCAGTGACACACACAAGGTTACATCCATACACAAGGTTATCTCAAGACAAATCACTCATACATTCAAGTCAATTTAGTGTAGTCAATTAACCTAACATGCATGTCTTTGGACTGTAGGAGGAAACTGGAATACCCAGAGTAAACCCACGCAGAGGACCCAGGCCGCTCCACCCTGGGATTGAACCCAGAACCTTCTTGCTATGAGGCGGCAATGCTAGCCACCGAGCCACCATGCCACCACAGCAAACATACCATGAGTAACCATAGAGTAAAACCAAACATTGCAATACAGGACTGAGGGACATTACCATCTCAGTTAAATTACAACATAAGTATTGTCATGGTTTTTTGACAGAATACCTGCTCATTTTAATCAAAAATCACACTCAAGCCGAATTAAGGTTTCAGTGGAGAAGCAGACAATTTTATTGCATCTACTCATGAGTACAGGCAATAAGGACAAATACACATCATGACTATGTATTGGTTTTCTGTTTGTTTTTTATGCACTATACATAGTTAGTACATTGTATGGTTAAATATGACTAGGTTTATTAAGTATAGATTGCTACGAATTAGTCTGATCATGTTCTACAAAGGTCACTGGAGTTCATGCCACCTTCACGTACAATTCACTGCACACACACATTACTTAAACTGTTTTGTTCAACATCGTGAGATTGTTTTGGTTAGCCTCACAGTCCAGATAAGAAGTTATGACTGGTAACACACCCTAGGTGGGAATCATCTTTTGGTGGACAGACCATCTTCTTGCAACTGGGTTTTACTCTGTAAGGAACTATGAAGATACACACACCCCAGTTTCCACTCACCTACATACCTGTTTAAGTGTGATATGTCAATGAACATGACTGATTAATTCATGTTTGTTCTTTCTTAAACGTTGGTGGCTTAAGTGTGTGCATCTCTGTACAGGTTACTAGAGTTCATAACATCCCTACCTACAAAGTCATTACACACACATTGCTACAAATTTTGTTTGGGTCTGGGCATTCTCACAGCCTGGGTGAGGATTGTTGATCATTTTCACTATGAATCCACAGGTTCAAGAGTGATAAGCACCCTTGGTAAGGCAGACACAATCAAAACATTCACAAGCTCACAGCCTTCCAGCACAGAGCAAAGTACAGTGCATATGGGTCAATATATGAGGAAAAACATTAAAGCAATTAAGAAAAATGAAGCAATTAATAGTCAAGTCAAGTCAGATCTATTTATATATTGCCTCAAAGCAACTTTACAAGTATAGATTATCTCCTAATAACTATGTCCAATCCCAAATTGAGCAAGCCTAGGGCGACAGTGGCAAGGAAAAACTCCCTGAGTGTTATGAGGAAGAAACCTTGGAAGGACCAAGACTCAAAAAGGGACCCAACCTCCTTGGCCAGCGTAGATGATAAATCTAAGAACGAAACTAAAGTCATGGAGTCATAGTTCGAACAAAATGTGAAGTATGCACATCGGCATTAAGTGGCCCGGGTATGGTGGGGCTGGAGCTGATGACGGAAGCAGCTTGAGTGAAGCTGCAGCGGATGAACATCATGTGTGGGGCTGGAACTGCCGGAACACAGCTTGGAGAGAAAACAGAAAATGTAATTAGTTATTTATTAAGAGCACAGTGTCTATTAACAATCACTGATGCCATGTGTAGCATGAGACCCCGGCAGCATTAGCTATAGCATCATAGCTAGAGAGAGGAGAACAGGTAGGTAACACAGCCAAGAGGGATCACATGAGACATTGGCAACCCCATGGGAGGCAGAAGACAGCAACCCAACGTCTCTGACATTGTCTCTGAAATGCCATTCTCTGTGAATACCTGAATTCCCTCCTGGGTCAGTGCTTACTGATGGATTTGAAAACGGAAGCACCTAATTCTAGAGACAGTTGGTCTTAGTTCAGGCAAATGTTGGTATATACAAACATTTTTAATCCCTTACAAATTATTTAGGATGCCCGAATGTCATTAATTCCTGTCCACTTTAGCCCATGGGTATTCCCAATAAAATGAAATCTGCATGTATACAGTATGTTCTTGTGGCTTATGCCATGTCGTCTTGTCATGCCAGTGTTTAATACCACAGCAGGCCCTATCAACAAATGCCATGCATTATCTGTGGTATAGATATAGATGATGCAGTCTTGGTAGTCAGAGAAACTGGGAAAAGAGAGCACTTGACCCAGTGCTTCTCAAGGTACTGGAGGTCAAGATAACAATTGTTACCTGGCCATACATGGAGTTTAAGATCATAAGGAGTTGCTAACTGATGAGGATCAGTTAGAACAATGTAGGGCTCAGATTCCCCAAATGTCAGCCAGCATATTTACAGTTTTACATTTAGTTGCATTAGCAAACAATCCTATCCAGAGAGATTTAAAACTAATCTTACAATGTATATAATCCTTGTAATCCTTATAATTCAGTCTATTGTGGGTTAAAGTCTTGGTCAAGGGCCCAATGGTGGCAACTTGGCAGTGGTTGGAGTTGAACCCTGTCCCTTCAGGGCCAGTATGGCATGTGAAAATTGTGAAAATTGTGCAACATCTTAAGATTTGTGTCCCAACCTTGTTTTGTTCCATATAAGAAATGAGATGCTTCAAGATGGATTCATGAGTGTCTTCAGATGAGGATAATTCACAAAAAGTGAAACTTTTCCACCTTTTCCCCAAACATACTGTACATTAACAGTGGTGCTTGAAACGTTGTGAACTCTTTATAATTTTCTATATTTCTGCATAAATATGACCTAAAACGTTATCATAGTTTCACACAAGTCCTAAAAGTAGATCAAGAAAACCCAGTTAAATAAATGAGACAAAAATATTATACTTGGTCATTTATTTATTGAGAGAAATGATCCAATATTACAGATTAGTGAGTGGCAAAAGTATGTGAACCTCTAGGATTAGCAGTTAATTTGAAGATGAAATTAGAGTCAGGTGTTTTCAATCAGTGGGATGACAATCAGGTGTGGGTGGGCACCCTGTTTTATTTAAAGAACAGGGATCTTCACAACACATGTTTGTAGAAGTGTATCATGGCATGAACAAAGGAGATTTTTGAGGACCTCAGAAAAAGAGTTGTTGATGCTCATCAGGCTGGATAAGGTTACAAAACCATCTCTAAAGAGTTTGGACTCCACCAATCCACAGTCAGACAGATTGTGTACAAATGGAGGAAATTCAAGACCATTGTTACCCTCCCCAGAAGTGGTCGACCAACAAAGATCACTCCAAGAGCAAGGCGTGTAATAGTTGATGAGGTCAGAAAAGGACACCTGGGTAACGTCTAGGCAACTGAAGGCCTCTCTCACATTGACTTTTTGATTTAAAAGAAAAGGGTTATCTTTGGAGAAAGAAAAACACTGCATTCTGGCATAAGTACCTTATCCCATCTGTGAAACATGGTGGTAGTTGTATCATGGTTTGGGCAAGTTTTGCTGCATCTGGGCCAGGACGGCTTTCCATCATTGATGTAACAATGAATTCTGAATTGTATCAGATAATTCTAAAGGAAAATGTCAGGACATCTGTCCATGGACTGAATCTCAAGAGAAGGTGGGTCATGCAGCGAGACAACGACCCTAAGCACACAAGCTGTTCTACCAAAGAAAGGATAAAGAAGAATAAAGTTAATGTTTTGGAATGGCCAAGTCAAAGTCCTGACCTTAATCCAATCGAAATGTTGTGGAAGGGCCTGAAGTGAGCAGCTAATGTGAGGAAACCCACCAACATCCCAGAGCTGAAGCTGTTCTGTACAGAGGAATGGGCTAAAATTCCTCCAAGCCGGTGTGCAGGACTGATCAACAGTTACAGGAAATGTTTAGTTGCAGTTACTGCTCCTCAGGGGGGGGTCACACCAGATACTGAAAGCAAAGGTTCACATATTTTGCCACTCAGCAATATGTAATATTGGATCATTTTCCTCAATAAATAGATGACCAAGTATAATATTTTTCTCATTTGTTTAACTGGGTTCTCTTTATCTACCTTTAAGACTTGTGTGAAAATCTGATGATAGTTTAGGTCATATTTATGCAGAAATCTGGAAAATTCCAAAGGGTTCACAAACTTTCAAGCAGCACTGTATATCGCAATGTATTGATAATTAGTGCGCTTAGTGCTCTTAAGTGCTTGCAGACGTGACTCCTTAGCACAATGTGTCAAAAACATTTTAAAGACTTAGTCGTCCTTACTATAGAAAAAACAATGCTTGAAACCAATGTTTCATTTTGCCAGATGGTATCAAAGATGGAGAGTCGTGCTTCCATGTTTCTGTTGGCAGTCATCAGTTTTAGTTTGTAATTTAGGTTTGTTGGTTTGGTCTCATTTCATTGTGGTTCTGATTTTACAAACATTTCATAGAGCTCTTCTCCCAGTACCAGTTCCAGTCCTCACACTAAGATGTTCTTCCATTACCAGTTCCACACTGGCTCCACACAAGCTGTTCTTCCATCATTGGGTTCAGTACTCATACAGTTACTCAGATCACATCAGAGGGCAATAACTCCCCCTTCCATTCTCTGCTTGACTGAGTATGCCATGCCACCAAAACTTACCTTCTGAGGACATGAGAACCTAAAGTGTCTCTGTTTACTGGAATAAATAATATGGCATAAAATATTACGAAGAGTTTATTAAAATAGGGGTGGCATCGTGGCATGGTTGCATGCAAGGCACTAGCTTTTCCATGACCATGACCAAGTATTACGTGGATAAGAAAATGAATGAATGAATAATAATAATAGAGATTTCTTTCATTTTTCATTTTTTCTTTTAGCATTTATGGAGTCTGTCCTCACTACTGTCACTCTAGACTTGCTCAATTAGACCCACGTGGGACAGTCTGAGGTCAGAATCGAACTAGAGATCTCTGGGGTAGTGGGACAACCATGCTAATCACTTGCACAACTGCCATGTTCCCTAGATAGTCGTAAAGCTGCTTTGAGACAATTTTCTGTTGTAAAACACACTATATAAAAACATTTGACTTGACAGTGGGACATTTTGATATGGCACCTCCTTTGTCAATTCATCGTCCACCTGGCTGTTGTAAGCACTGAAGGGGGTGAGTTTCAGTGCAGTAAGGAAATTGCCCTGACCACTTTTGAGCTAATGTTAGGTGTCAGCTGGATGCCATTTGATAAATAACCATCAGGGGACCATATTGGGAGGTTCTCAAATGTTCTCTAAATGTAACAGAAATTTGATTTGATGGACTGTACTGGTGTTATTGAATGTCCCAAGACTGGACGTTTGGGAACATTCAATTAGTTTAAGAATAGGACCTGTTGAAAAAGTTCTCATAGATCTAGAAACGTCCTACAGCGACTTACTGATGTAACCAAATAGAGATGTTGATGCACATTTTGGGGGTGTGTTGTTTGCTGGGAGTTTATTCTTGAACACGTGAGGCGCGTTTTCCCGCCAAAACCACATTCGCTCCATCTACAGGAACCTTCCGGATGGCGCAGCTTATACCCACAATGCACCGCTGCCAGCGAGGGCGCCATCTTTGGAGCACCGTGCTGGAAAGCTGAAGTGGATAACATTCTTTATTTTATGATTTTACCTAGCAGACATATCATATTGCTATGTAAGTATTCGTATTATCGTGTTTTATAGTATATATCTGTGTTCTGTTCTGGTTGAACTGTACCGCAGTTCTGCTATTTGGAGTTGCTGTGAGTGTGCGGTTTTTAACACCCGTTTTCAGACAGAGGTGGTCTCGTGAATTTGGAACTAGTACTTGCCCGAATACGAGTGGTTTAAAATCGTCTATCCAGGTTATAAAGCTCTGTTTGATTGCATGCGCAAAATATTAGATTTAATATATAACTGTGTCAAACTCTTTATTATTTGGTACTTTTAGCTGCATAATCACAAGGAACTTATGGTTAGGACATAGCAAACATTACACGAAGCTAGATGTGCTAACTAGTGCGTATGAATGAGCTAGTTTAGCTAGTGCAGCGTAGCTAGCAGGTCAGTAATGCCCTACGTTCATGCATAAAATGATTGTTTACCTAAGTGTTAGTGTCACAATTATTTAACCGCTCGATTTAATTTTATGTGAAAGAAGCCCTTCCATTTTACGTTACGCCATGCTTATGATAATAGTTGTTCAAATAAACTTTTTATTTTGACTAAAAACCTTTTAATATGACTTGTTAATCGAAGTACATGGGATTATATTCAACTACAAGATGCTTGGTGCACAAAAGAGAAGCCACAGTTATGGATACTTGAACATTGTCTGTTGAATACGCGTTTTTTTAATATAATCCTTAAGTGGTAAACATTGTTCAATAGTTGATTGTTATTTACATTAAACTTAAATATTAGCAAAATATAGATTGAGATCATAATGCGCTTACATTATGAATAATGAACAATACTGATCTAGCAAGGAAAACAAAACTGAAAGCAGCATACCATTTAGATTCAACCAAATTGGATAGATAGACAAATCTAAATGGATAGATAAGTACATTACATTTACAGCATTTAGCAGACGTCCTTATCCAGAGCGACTTACAATTGGTACAATCTTACAATCCAAGCAATTGCAGCTTGGCAGAGGTGGGATTTGAACCCTTGACCTTCTGATCCAGAGTCCAGTACCTTAACCACTAGGCTACCACCACCCCCTCGATTTGAAACCACTTTATTTATCCCCAAAGGGAAATTTCTTTGTTGCAGCAGCAATACACATAACAACAATACACAAATATTAATACAGAAAAAATGAAATACAAAAAATAGTGCTACTAATATTACTACTAGTAATGTCATAGAAAATTTCTAATTTTACAAAGCTAATAATGTTACAAATGTGTAACACATCCTCTATCGGTCCTTAGTTTCAGTTTAGCTTTTATGTAGTTCTAGCATTAACTTTAGTACAGATCCAACGTTTCATGACCGCATTACATTCTGTAAAACAGGTTGTCGATCAAATTAGTCGTCTGGATATTACCATAGTCACATTTTTATGGTCCTGTATTGTAAGCCTACAGGGTTAGAAAGCGAGCACACGACCGGCCAGGTAGTTACACACACATGAATGAGGGGCTTCCGCCCTTAAACTCCCACCTCTGCTCATAGATCCACAGTGTCGATTGGCTGTTGAGGTGTCTGCATTGATAGGCTGGCTGCAATGGCCAGAGTTAAGACAGATTTTTATTTCCTTTTATACTTTAAGACCTCGTTCGTTAAAGTGAGCTGACATTGATCTAATGGTTGTTAAGCAGTGCATACTTAGCATGAAAGTTGTGATGCTGAGCATGTAGCCTTATTATGTAGTATTATTAAGAATATTTTACTGCTGTGTATGTGTGAATCAGCCTATGCAAAATGAACAAGTTCGTCCATTTAAGTGCAATAAACAGGTCCTAGATTGATCCAGTTCATTGATCCATTGGTGCCTATCCTTACTTTTACAGCATTTAGCAGACGCCCTTATCCAGAGTGACTTACAATTGATACAATCTTACAATCCAAGCGGGTTAAGGGCCTTGCTCAAGGACCCAACAGTGGCAGCGGTGGGATTTGAACCCTGCACCTTTGGTCCATAGTCCAGTACCTTAACCGCTAGGCTACCACAGTCCCAGAAAACTTACACCACGCCATTTTGAAGACTCTGTCCTCAGCCCAAGACGTGAGGAATGCGACCCCGTTACCGATAGCCCTCACCTGTCCAAAGGCAATATATGACCCAGAAAGACTCTGCCAGCTGTTACCCTGGTTCCTATAATACCTTAACTGAGCTTAGAGCTGGTTCTTACAAGGGGACAAATTCCTGGGTTCTACTTCAGCAGGACATCCTAAGAGAACATAGCCAGGGTCTGCTGCATGTGACACTTGGACCAGACGTGCCCCGTCCCAACCTTATTACTCTTTAGCTATAATGTTTTACTTGAAAGAAGGAGAAATGTGGAGAAAATAGAATGAAATGGTCGGTGCTGTTTTTTAATGGAATGTATTTTTCAGAGAAATGGGGGTGAAGGTGCAACGTCCTCGCTGCTTTTTTGACATTGCTATCGACAATACACTTGGTGAGAAGTCAGTAGCAACTATAAAGACGCTGGTGTGTTGGTTGTTGTTATGGTTGACTGACCTCACTTCTGTTCTCAGTCGGGAGGGTGGTGTTTGAACTCTTCTCTGATGTGTGCCCAAAGACCTCTGATAACTTCCGCTGTCTGTGCACAGGTTAGCTTAGTAACTTCCTTCATTTAGTCTGATTTGTGTTTGACATAAATACCACAAACACTCTTCTCTGGTTTTCTAGGTGAGAGAGGGATTGGCAAAACGACCCAGAAGCCCTTGCACTACAAGGGCTGTTTGATCCACAGGATAGTGAAGGACTTCATGATTCAAGGGGGAGACTTTAGCGAAGGTACTGCATAAATGTTTACCTTTGCTCCTACTGTTCACCTCTTTTAAAAGTTGACGTTCCTCGGCTGTGTGATGGTTACTGGTGTATCTTGTACTGTTCTTTAGGAAATGGCAGAGGCGGCGAATCCATATACGGCGGCTACTTTGAAGGTACGTGCTTGGATTTCTTAATCTGTCCTGTACTAGTGAGTGCATAGTTTTTGCACTAACAGAATCATTATATAACTAAAAGAAATCAGATTAGGCCTGTAATCCAATTACTAAGTTTATGGCGAACACGAGTCGTTCATGAGATGTGGAGAAGCTGTTGGACTGCTAAAGGAACATGGTGTTTTTGTGTATTTAAAAAAAAAATTATTTTAACCCTTTCAGCAGTTGGTGAAATGGCTCAAAATTGCAACGAAGCCAGGACTTTGTCAGTCCATTTGTCTGTGGTGTGTTGTTGGTTTTTGTTGTTATTGGCAGATGGAAGATCTGTTGTTTAAGTATGTTTAAAAATGGCAGTTGCTCTCTGCATAGGCACATGCCACTGTACCAGTCACTATACCCTTGTGCCTGGACCAATGGCAGCATACTTGTGCCACTCAGGGTTCCTAAAGTCCCTATAAAAGGCGTTCTGAGAACTACAATCGTCCCCGGTTTCTGCAGTGGCAATATGTGAGACGGGGCATTTTCTCCAACAGTTCTAAGAACTATGAAAAGGTTCCATCAGCGATTGTCTCTCAGACCCAGGCTGATATTAACCTTTATTTTGTATCTCTTTAGTAAAGCTCCCCCTGCTTGAGAACTTTAAACTCTGGTTGCCTGGTAATAAGGTTGATTGGATTATCTATAATATGAAGGAAACATGCAGTGTGTTGGCTGTAGATTTGTTAGGTTGACTTTTAGTGGTTTAGCTATGATGTGAATACAGCAGTGTTTAAAATCCACGACAGTGTCGCTCTATCTAATACAGACAAACCCTTTTTCCGAATGTACCTGGTTCCTGGGAATGACTAAAGCTTATGAAATTTCTGATAACAGGAACCCTATATCAACTATTTCTCATAGGAGAATGCTTACCTTGTTCTGTCATTTCTAAACCCGATAATACTGTTAGTGATGTCAGCTTAATGGGTGGGGATTATTGCTGTTGCCTCACAGCTTCAGAGATCTCCGGTTCAGTGCTTACCCTGGACTGTGTGGAGTTTGTTTTCCATATATCCTCGTGGGTTTTCTCTTGGTATTCTGGTTTCCTCGCTCATTCCAAATGCATGTTATGTTGATTGGATTCTCTAACTTGCCTCAGGCTTACTGTGTTTGACCAATGCACATTTTCTGTTTGTCTGTTCTCCGGATGCTGTGTTCAAGCAGGTGTCACTTGTGCTCTGTGCAGTAAAGAGCACTAAAGCCTGCAGAACTAATCTGGCTGTTTTTCCTCTTCTTCTAGATGAGAGCTTCTCTCAAAAACACAGTCAAGAGTTCCTGCTGTCTATGGCTAACCGAGGCAAAGACACCAATGGCTCACAGTTCTTTATGTGAGTCTGGAGACGACTAGCGGCGCATCGTTCGCAGAATCCCTTCCGCATCGCCTGCTGATTATTAACGAACTATTGAAGTATTTTTTGTATAGGTTACCTGACCAGCTGTGACTTACCAATGCTTGTGATGAATGACTGGAGATGAGCATTAATCGCTGTCTTTGTGTTTATTAGATTTGTATTTACATTCTGCCTCACTGTTTTGTGTCCCTGACCATAGAACTACAAAACCTGCTCCTCACCTGGACGGGTAAGTGCTGTTTATTGCCCCTCTTAGTTTTGGTAGTTTAGGGAGTTCTTCCTTGCCACTGTCGCCCTAGGCTTGCTCAGTTTGGGATTGGACGTAGATATTAGGCTTGTTTTACGCAGGGGTAGAAACAAGACGAGTAACAACTGCGTCTTTGTAATGCAGCACCAGAGTTGTACTCTTGTTTCTCTGTTTCTGCAAACTTCTATGGTGTCTACCTGCTCGCATCATACAAATGGAAATGTTTCCAGTAAAAGGCCACATAATAGACAGTTTCTCATTTCGTAAAAGGGCTTGTGTGAGACCAAGTGCGTAGCAAGCATGTGATTGATTAATATGTGAAATCAGTCGGTGTTGATATTAAATAAATCAGTGTATGGGAAATACTGTAGTGCCTTGGCTATTTAGTCAATTCTGGTACACTGCAGTATCCCAGATAACTTTGCTAAATATGGTACTGTATATAATACCATGTGGCTTCACCGAAAGGTGGTGTTGTAGTTGTAAAGCACTTAAGTTTGTATTTTTACTCAATACATCTAACGTAGATGTTCACACTCTAGGTGTAGTGTCAATCCAAAATGGATTGAGTGTTTTGATTAATTAATTTCAGTATAGCACTGACTGATCTGATTGTGGTGCTGGTATAAATGTATTAGGTGCAGCATGGTTTTAATTAATGATTGGGTTTCTTTGCCCTCAGAGTTCACAAGCCAGGCCTTTTTTTTATGAAAGAGTGCATATTGTTATGTTTTTTTTAATCACATGAGAAGGAAACATACCAATGAACTATTTATTGAATATTTTGACCAACTGAAATCATAGGACACATCTCTTGAAGTGAAATGTTTTATGAAAAAAGTCACTTTTCAGTTTTAATGTGAAAAGGAAGTTCACTAAAGTACAAAATGAATAACTTTCCTTTATTTCAAACATAAGACATTTTAAGTAATGCCTTGTGAAAAGTAGAAAATGTATTTTAAATATTGCCAAGTTTGATTTTATCCAAGTATTTAAACCGTAACTCTGGGAGCTGTATCCTTCATGTTTCAGTAGGAAATGTTGCCTGTTATTTCTTTAGATCTTCTTGAACCCTTTTCATATTGTGTAATGTTTGTAAATACTTGAGTCATTAATAGAATATAGACTCTTGCCAATATATATGCTGTTTTGTTTGTAGTTGTAGTGTCTGATAGTGGACAAAAGTAGTCTTGTAGTATGTACCGTGGTGCTTAAGTTTGTGAAGCCTTGAGAATTTTCTATGTTTCTGCATAAATATGACCTAAAACATAATTAGATTTTCACAAAAGTCTTAAAAGTAGATAAAGAGAACCCAGTTAAACAAATGAGACAATTATTATACTTGGTCATTTATTTGTTGAGCAAAATGATCAAATATTACATATTAGTAAGTGGCTTGGAGGAATTTTAGCCCATTCCTCCGTACAGAACAGCTTCAGCTCTGGGATGTTGGTGAGTTTCCTCACATTAACTGCTCACTTCAGGTCCTTCCACAACATTTCCATTGGATAAAGGTCAGGACTTTGACTTCCATTCCAAAACATGAACTTTTTTCTTACTTTAACCATTCTTTGTAGAACGACTTGTGGTGCCTTAGGGTCGGTGTCTTGCTGCATGACCCACCTTCTCTTGAGATCAGCTCATGGACAGAATGTCCTGACATTTCCTTTAGAATTCCTCTAGTATAATTCAGAATTCATTGTGCCATCAATGATGCAAGCTGTCCTGGCCCAGATTCAGGCAAACAGGCCCAAGCCATGATACTACCACCACCATGTTTCACAGATGGGATAAGGTTCTTATGCGGAGAATGCATGTTTTCTTTCTCCCCAAACATAACTCTTTCTTTTAAACAACAGTTCTATTTTGGTCCTCATCCGTCACACAACATTCTTCCCGTACCTTCTGGCTTGTCCACGTGATCTTTAGCAAACTGCAGACGAGTAGCAATATTCTTTTTGGAGAGCAGTGGTTTTCTCCTTGCAACCCTGCCATGCACACCATTGTTGTTCAGTGTTCTTCTGATGGTGGACTCATGAACATTAACATTAGCCAATGTGAGAGAGACCTTCAGTTGCTTAGAAGTTAACCTGGGGTCCTTTGTGACCTTTCCAACTATTACACGCCTTGCTCTTGGAGTGATCTTTGTTGGTCGACCACTCCTGGGGAGGGTAACGGTGGTCTTGAATTTCCTCCATTTGTACACAATCTGTCTGACTGTGGATTGTGCATCTTTAGAGATGGTTTTGTAACCTTTTCCAGCCTGATGAGCATCAACAACTTTTTCTGAGGTCCTCAGAAATCTTTGTTCATGCCATGATACACTTCCACAGACAAGTTGTGAAGAGCAGACTTTGATAGATCCCTGTTCTTTAAATAAAACAGGGTGCCCACTCACACCTGATTGTCATCCCATTGTTTGAAAACATCTGACTCTAATTTCACCTTCAAATTAACTGCTAATCCTAGGGGGTCACATACTTTTGCCACTCATTAATATGTAATGGATAATTTTCCTCAAAAAATAAATAACCAAGTATAATATTTCTGTCTCATTTGTTTAACTGGGTTCTCTATGTACGTTTAGGACTTGTGTGAAAATCTGATGTTTTAGGTCGTATTTATGCAGAAATATAGAACAGGGTTCACAAATTTTCAAGCACCACTGTAAATGGTAAGTCTGTTGGTCTGCAAATGGTGTAGTAATTTAATCTGATTTTTTCCGTCTGTGCAGACTTCATGTGGTGTTTGGTCAGGTGATCTCCGGCCAGGACGTGATCCGGACTGTTGAGAGTCAGAAGACGGACAGTAACAGCAAGCCGTACGCCGAAGTCAAGATCCTAAACTGCGGCGAGCTCATCCCCAAATCTAAAGGTGCTTTTGTTTCACCACACCTTTACTTAAGGGGGAAATGAATGTACTAGGACCAGCCGTTTCTGACTCTGTGTGCTAAAGCGACAGGCATCAGCTGTTACATTAATAGTATGGTTTAATGTGCAATGCTTGGCTTTGGGGTGCAACTAAGGCAGCTGATTGCTCAGTGTAGTTCTGTTTAGGTGAAGCAAAGAGACCGACTGGTGTAAGATGTGAGCTGTTGTGGGAAAGACATCTGTCCATTTGGCAAACAAAGCAGATTAGCCCAGCCCGACACACACATTTTGTAATAACACTTTTTTTGTATTTTATTTGACCCCTACCTGATAGATTACCAGTAGAGTTAAGTGGAAGCATGTGTATGAAGGTAGATCCGCAGAAATAAAAGCAATAGAAGTGAACAAGCTACAGTGTTTCCCCAAAGTCATCTTAACATTGTGATGGCATTAATCTGTCTGTTATACACTGTGATATTAAGCCAATACATTACATGGACTTCATAGTGAGAAGCGTTTTGGTAAGAGGATGCACCTGTATGCAGGTATAAATTCTGCTGCTCTTTGACTGTGCTAGCTAAGAAAGAGAAGAAGAAGAAACAGCAGTCATCCAGTGAGAGCAGCGACGACGACTCCTCTTCAGAGTCTTCTGAGTCTGAGGAGTCCGACAAGGAAGACAAGAAACATAAGAAGAAGCACAAGAAGGAGCAGAAGAAGAAAAAGAAGCAGCAGAAACACAAGAAGAAAAAGAAGGGGTCTGTTTGCAGCCTGGCTGCCTTTTATGTACTTCATTTTGTCAACAGTAGACAAAACAGTCATGATCCTAACATAGTTACCAAGTAATGGAAGGAGATTTAGCTTTGTGTGAACTGCATGGCTAAAGTGTCACGTTTGTTGGCTTATAATAATTTGTGAATGTACTCTTTCATAACTTGATTATGTCCATATCCAATGATTAAATACGCAAATCACACTGTAATAATTGACGTAATATACAATCTCTGTTTTTGTTATTTTTCCCCAGAAGGCTTGTCCATTATTAAACGCAGAGTACCAAGCAAATGTAATTGAATTACTCCGTTCCAGACTCCCAGAAAATCCACACTGTATAAGGCATTATATGCAATAATGGTGTTGTATTGGACAGGTGCTCCCTGATGTACGATGGGGATATGGGGAGAAAAAAAATCCAGGAAATCACATTGTAGGATTTTTTTAAAGAATTTAATTGTAAATCATGGTGGAAAATAAGTATTTGGTCACCCACAAACAAGCAAGATTTCTGGCTCTCACAGACCTGTAACAACTCCTTCAAGAAGCTCTTCTGTCCTCCACTCATTACCTGTATTAATGGCACCTGTTTGACCTCGTTATCTGTATAAAAGACACTTGTTCACAGCCTCAAACAGTCAGACTCCAAACTCAACTATGGCCAAGACCAAAGAGCTGTTGAAGGACACCAGGACGAAAATTGTAGGGTGAATCTACAATAGGCAAGCAGGCTGGTGCGAATAAATCAACTGTGGGAGAAATTGTAAGAAAATAGATGTACAAGACCATTGATAATCTCCCTTGATCTGGGGCCCCACGCAAGAGAGAACGGTGAGCAAAAATCCCAGAACTACACGGAGGGACCTGATGAATGACCTGCAGAGAGCTGGGACCAACGTAACAAAGGCTACCATCAGTAACACACTACGCCGAGAGGGACTCAGATCTTGCAGTGCTAGGCGTGTCCCCCTGCTTAAGCCAGTACATGTCCAGAGAGCATATGGATGATCCAGAGGAGGATTGGCAGAATATCATGTGGTCAGATGAAACCAAAATAGAACTTTTTTTGGTTAAAACTCAACTTGTCGTGTTTGGAGGAAGAAGAATGCTGAGTCACATCCCAAGAACACCATACCTACTGTGAAGCATGGGGGTGGAAACATCATGCTTTGGGGCTGTTTTTCTGCAAAGGGGACAGGACGACTGATCTGTGTTACTAAAAGCTAAATACTTTTTTGCCCCACTGTACTTTACTCTCATCATTTTTTTTTTTTTTTTTTTAGCCTTATAGCACAGTTTCTACTTCTACCTGATTGACTTCATTTGTAACTATTGATCTGCTTAATTTGTTTCGCTGTAGGACTGATGATGAAGAAGAAGCAGCAACAGCAGCAGCACCACCACCACCACCACCAGCAGCAGCAGCAGCAGAGCAGACGGAGCCTCAACAGCCTGTTTCATCTATCCGTCCAGAAGAAGTCCCACCTATCCCAGAGAATCGCTTCTTGATGAGGCGTAGCCCCCAACCGCAGCCCACAGAGGAGCAGGGAAAAGAAAAAAACAAGGAGGATTCTGGAAAAGAGAAGCAAAAGGAACGGGATCGGGACAGAGAGCGAGACAGAGAAAGAGACAGGGCAAGGTTGGTTGTTCTGGATAAAAAAAAACCCAGTTATTACTAGTGCTGTCATGTGATTATTTAATTAGGTTAATTGTCACATTTGCTTGTTTTATTAGACCCTAAATAAATTTGCCATTAAAATGACACTGCAGAGCCGTACAACAGAATGGACAGCATAAAACTTTACACAATGTTTTTATTACTTTAGTATAACACAATCATGTTTTGCTCATCATAGCTTATCATCACATAGCAGCTTCTCTGACAGGAGATTAAGACTTGGTGTTAATAACACAAAACAACAGTTTTACCAGAACAATGTCTTTTTGATGGATGTTATTCCTTTAGGTAATTTTATAAGAAATGTCATGTTATAGCCTGTTACCATGTGCCATGCAATGGAGTATGGTAGTGTGCTTATGTGGACAGATAAAGATTTTATTCATGTATATGGTGCATTTTATAACACATTGCCTCATAGCAGCTTTACAATTATATAGGCCCACAGCCCCAATTGAACAAGCCTAGGGTGATGTTGGCAAGGAAAAATTCACTAAATGTGATGCGTAAGAAACCTTGGGAGGACCAAGAATAAACTACATTACTAATAATATTTTAAATACACAGAACCAAAATAGAATAATTATATGTATGTTTTATACACAGACAGAAGGGTGCTCACTGGTACCTTGCTAGTACCAGGTTGCCCTATTTTGCCTTCAGAACTGCCTTAATTCTTTGTGAAATAAATTCAGCAAGGTGCTACAGTGGTGCTTGAAAGTTTGTGAACCCTTTAGAATTTTTGATATTTCTTCATAAATATGACCTAAAACATCATGAGATTTTCACACAAGTTCTAAACGTAGATAAAGAGAACCCAGTTAAACAAATGAGACAAAAATGTTATACTTGGTCATTTATTTATTGAGGAAAATGATCCAATGTTAGTGAGTGGGGAAAGTATGTGAACATCTGCTTTCAGTAGACTTGTGTGTTTAGGGTCGTTGTCTTGCTGCATGACCCACCTGCTTTTGAGATTCAGTTCATGGACAGATGTCCTGACATTTTCCTTTAGAATTCTCTGATATAATTCAGAATTCATTGTTCTATCAGTGATGGCAAGCCGTCCTGCCCAGATGCAGCAAAACAGGCCCAAACCATGATCCTACCACCACGTTGCACAGATGGGATAAGGTTCTTATGCTGGAATGCAGTGTTTTCCTTGCTCCAAACATAACGCTTTTCTTTTAAACCAAAAAGTTCTATTTTGGTGTCATCCGTCCACAAAACATTCTTCCAGTAGCCTTCTGGCTCGTCCACGTGATCTTTAGTAAACTGCAGATGAGCAGCAATGTTCTTTTTGGAGAGCAGTGGCTTTCTCCTTGCAACCCATGCACACCATTGTTGTTCAGTGTTCTTCTGATGGACTCATGAACATTAGCCAATGTGAGAGAGGCCTTCAGTTGCTTAGAAGTTACCCTGGGGTCCTTTGTGACCTCGCCAGCTATTTCACGTCTTGCTCTTAGTGATTTTTGTTGTAACAATGGTTTTGAATTTCCTCCATTTGTACACAATTCTTCTGACTGTGGATTGCTGCAGTACAAACTCTTTAGAGATGGTTTTGTAACCTTTTCCAGCCTGATAAGCATCAACAACTCTTTCTGAGGTTCTCAGAAATCTCCTTTCTTCGTGCCATGATGCACTTCCATAAACGTGTTGTGAAGAGCAGACTTTGATTGCTCTTCACAATTGATTAAAAAGACCTGAATCTAATTTCACCTTCAAATTAACTGCTAATCCTAGAGGTTCACATACTTTTGCCACTCACTAATGTGTAATATTGGATCATTTTCCTCAATAAATAAATGACCATGTATAATATTTTTGTCTCATTTGTTTAACTGGGTTCTCTTTATCTACTTTTAGGACTTGTGTGAAAATCTGATGTTATTTTAGGTCATATTTATGCAGAAATCTAGAAAATTCTAATGGGTTCACAACGTTTAAAGCACCACTGTAGAAACATTCCTCAGAGATTTTGGTCCAAATTGACATGATGGCATCACACAATTGCTCCAGATTTCTCATCTGCACATCGATGTTGTGAATTTCCTGGTCCACCACATCTCAAAGGTGCTCTCTTGGATTGAGAGCTGTTGACTGTGGAGGCCATGGCACATGTGACATGGCACATAGGAGATGGTACACAATGGTCATAAAGTGATGGATATGGTCAGCAACAATACTCTGGTAGACTGTGGTGTTTAAACAGTGCTCAGTTGGTATTGAGGGGCTCAAAGTTTGCCAAGGAAATATCCCTCACACCTTTACACTGGCACCACCACCAGCCTGAATCTTTGATGCAAGGCAGGATGGATCCACACATCACATTGGAAATGCCAAATTCTGACCCTACCATCCGAACCTCACAGCAGAAATCGAGGCGACTCAGACCAGGCAACAGTTGCTTGTCCTTAGCTGACACGAGTGAGTGGCATGCGGTGTGGCCTACTGCTGCTGTTGCCCATCTGCTTCAAGGCTTGATGTGTTCAGAGATGCTCTTTTACATACCTCAGTTATAACAAGTGGTTATTTGAGTTACTGCTGCTTTTCTGACAGCTTGAACCAGTCTCCATTCATCTCTTTCATCAACGAGGAGTGGTAGAAAATCATTTCCGACCCTTACCAGTTCTGTTTCCTCTAGGCTAATAGGGCTATAAATTGCATGTAGGTTGTAAAGAAATGGTGTATAGAGGACCATTCTTTGTCAGTCCTAGTTACCGATCTCTTAACATTTCTTTTGTGACAGAAAAAATGAATATTGGTAAGGTTATGCTTGGTGATGGTGTGTAAATGAGAGATGCTGTGTTTTAGACCCATGGCCAACTCGAGACCGAATCGCACACGTCTGGTGATGACCAGATCTGGTCGGAGAATTAAAGGCAGAGGTCCCAGGGTAAGAAGTGTCCCATTGTGTCAGTCCTTAACTTGACTTCTTATCAGGAAAAATTGGACACGCCATTGTTATCACTGTTTTCTTCTTTTTCCTCTGTGTGTAGCGCTACCGGACTCCATCGCGGTCTCGCTCTCGGGATAGATTCAGACGCAGTGAGACTCCTCCACACTGGAGACTGGAGATGCAGAGAACACAGAAAGCCAAACCCACCACACAGCCGAGCCAGGACCGCTGGATCAAAGGAGACAAGTAAGATCAAAACGCCAGCACAGCTGATGATGTAAGACAATGCAGGTGTGTCACATTAGGTTCCCTGAAACACGTCGTTGACTGAAGTGGACGTTTGCCAGACATTAACATAGTAACATAATCTCTTTGTGCTACTATAATGGAAACATAAACAGAGCTGTGTGCAAACAGTATGTAAATGCATCAGAGACGCCGCTGGAAACACGAACGGAGCGCTGCCATCCATTTGAAGACTGAACTGTTGTGCACATGCAAAACCTTTTTTTTAATTTATGGGAATTTACAGTAATTATAGAAAACATATAACCCTGTCTAGGGGGAAGCTGTAACACTTAAAAGGATGGTGTGATGGACCTGATACTTTTATTACTTAATCTGTGTACATGATTAAACCCAGCCTGTGTTTTCACTGATGCTCATAATGAATGTGTTCTAACTGATCCAATGTGTTCTAACTGATTTTATTACCCTTAAGTGTTCTTCATTCTTTAATCTCAAAATGAACCCCTTATGCTTTTGTTGCTTAAGTGTTTCTTTTCGTCATTTACAGAGGTGACATGTCTGAGAAGACTGATGCCACAGACCAGGCTGAGAAACAAAAACCTGACACAGAGCCACAGCGAGAGAAACGGGACGCTGAGCGAGACAAAGATGCCAAGAGAAACAGATCAGGCAGTCCGGCTAAAGGACGAGACAGAAAGAGCACCAGACATCGTTCGAGAAGTCGGGAGAAAGACGCCAAAAAGAAGCCTGAAGGTGAGACTGAGAAGCGGAAGGGGCGCAGTCGCAGCAAGAGCAGAGAGAAGAAGGATGAAAAACGCGGCAGAACAGATGAGAGGCGAGGTCGCTCCGGGAGCAAGGACCGAAAAGACAAAGACTCCAAAAAGAACGGAGAGGAGAGCAAGGAGAGAGCCAAGCAATCCGAGAGCGAGGCGAAGGAGAAAAAAGATGATGGAAAGAAGACAAAGAACGGAGAGACCCGCCACGAGCGATCGAAGAGCCGAGAGCGAGATCGTGACACTAAGCGACGGTCCAGGTCAAGGTCCAGATCGAGGGGGCGTCGACAGAGAGAAAAGTCACGTGACAGGGGGCAGGGCAGACGCCGGAGCAGTAGCCGGGACAGGAAATCACGACCAAAAAGCAGAGAGCGTGACCGAGGACGAGAACGGGGCAGAGACCAAGATGATGGAGAGAAGAAGAGCGAGGTTAAACCTGGTGAGACGAAGAGCAGAGGGAGAGACAGGAGCTCGAGGGAACGATCCAGTCACAAACGCAGGAGCCGCGAGAGAAGCGCCAAACGGAGACGCACCAAGAGCAGCAGCGCCTCCGACAGCGACGCTGACAAACGCAAGAAGAGGGCCAAGAGCGAGAGCCCCAAATCCAGAGAGCATGCCAAACGGAAATCCCGGAGCCCCAAAAAGGACAGAGAGCAAAAAAATGAGAGAAAGGACTCCAGCTCCAGTGACAGTGACTGATCTTTCATTTAATTCATCTCCCCCCAAACAGCTTCTGGTCTTCAGGAGTTATGGCTACAGATAACGCAGCTTAAAGGAATCATTTGGTCGGAAATTGAGTCATGCAGTGTTGCTTCTTTAGTTTTGCATCAGAGCTAAGTATTAATGAAAGTGCATGTCGTCCAAACGTCTCTGAATTAGAGCTGGATGTTTCAGCTTTGGTGTCATTGACCTCAAAACCTGCTGTACAGTGCTGAGGCACTAGACAAAAAGACGGCGTCCAGGTCAAATTACTTGTTTTCTATTAGTGTGTTCACTTAAAAATGGCTGGAGTGTTAGACAACTGGTGCTAATGATGGGAGTCAGGCCACTTTTCTGTATGTCTGATTCTTGTAAAGGTTTTGATACCAAGTAAGAGCCACTGACTGAGAGTTCGTTCAGTGGGAAGCACGCTCTCTCTGCAAGAGCGGAAGTGATGGTTATGCTTTTGTAGGACCTTATCTTTTTCGCCAGCATAATGGTTATAAGAAATAAGTTACTCATTCAATTTTATGTCAGTGTTGCTCTTTCTTTTACTGACAAACTTCTGATTCCTGATGGGATTTTGAGATTAAGCGCTCATTCTTCAACGTTTGAGATGCTGCCAACTCTTTTTGTCTCACTGCCCTTCTTTTTCCATTCACCACCCACCTGAACATCGAGTCGGTCACCTCCCCCTCAAAATAAACTAAAATCAAACCTGAGTTGGACTTTGATCTTCTTCCAGTGCTACAACGGGGACTATTATCCAGCTTATTTAGGGTCCATGCTTGTCTGCGCCCTGTGAATTCAAGAAGTTCCGGACCCTGTCCAGAATTAGTGGGGCTTGTATTTAGTCACTTAGCAGATGCTCTTATCCAGAGAAATTTACACCTGATACTATTACAGTCCAAGAAGTTGTGGGTTAAGGGCCTTACTCAAGGGCCCAACAGTGGCAGCTTGGCAGAGCTGGGATTTGAACCCTGGACCTTCTTGTCTATAGGACAACACATACAACACGTCTCCCACACCCTAATAGTCCCTATAGTAAAATAAGTCCTGTCGAATTCTGGAACACTACTCAGGTTGTCAGTACAGTTTAGGATCGAAGTCCAAGTCTTACAGAAAAATTGGAACGACTCCATTTTGAAATCCCGTCACCTTTCAAGTTTAATGCAGAATAAAAATGGAAATGGTTTGACTACACACTTTACAGCTGCAGTGCAAAACTAAAGAAGCAAACTTCAATCAAATACACCTTGACTTATTGTCTATACTTTGATTATATGGGCAATTGTGTACATTTTAGATTTTAAGATTGGTTAAGTGAGCAAGTATCGTGGTTAGCTTCGATGGAATTTAGATGTGAAGACCTGCTAAAGCGTTGATCATTTGTGGATATGACTTACTCTTTCAGATGTGCTCACATCGGGACATGGACACTTGGTTTTAGTTGGTCTTTAGTGAGGATATGTGGGTGGTAGTCTTCCCCCTTCCTTTCACGATGTAATGCAGGTCTTTCTTTCTCCTGCATGTTCCTTCTTTCTCGCCATTTTTCCACACAAGCTTTAATTTTATGCAAACTTTGAGGACGTCTTTCCTTAGACATTTTGAAGTATGTTGCTTTCATTAGCTGTGCATTTGTAGTCCTTACCCAAGAGAGAGAGATTGGATCTGTTTTGGAGTTTTATATGGGTTTTATGTTTAATGTCCAGATAACACTTGTCTGTTCTGTAAAATTTGAGAATTAAACCTGATTCTGAAATGGTCTTGCAAACGGTCTCTTTTGTGATAGTTAATACTTTCAGGTCAGAGCTTGTGATTGGGTTATTATTTTTAGCTGTGATGCAGAAACAGTGATGTTGCCAAGTTTCACTTACTGTCCATACCTGTTTAATCTAATTCAGGATCTTGTGGGTTGCAAGGGTCTAACTCTTTGCAGGGCACTCTCACATTGAGACACTTCAAAGAGACCAACTGTCCTAATGTGTGCCTTTTGGAATGATGGAGGAAACCCACACAGACGAGGACAGAACATGAAAACGACTACACCCAAGCAGGGTTGGTGTTTGAGTCCAAACCAGGTCTCTGGAGCTGTGAGGTCATTCAGGCTGTGTGGATTTCCAAGGGTTTAGCAAGGCAAATATGGTGTATTGCCCACTCTGAAGTGGAAAGAGCCAGTTGATGGAGAGTGGTCATAGACCTAGAGTGGGCTAAAATATTGTGGGGTACTATGGGGTTGACTCTGGGTAAGCCGCACCCCTCACTGTAAACTCAACATGGTCCCAAATGGGCTTGTTTGCTGGGTTTATTTTTTTATTATTTATTTTCTTTAACTCATCAGACTGATAACAATTTTGTTTTGGTAGCTTTTTTTATATCGTTTTATTGTAAAAAATAAAACAAGCCGTGGTTACAGATGTTAAACTGAAACTGCTATACTGAGGAAAATAAAACGGCAATCATCGAGCTCTGAAAGAAGTCTGCAACTTATTGGGCACAGGACGAAAGGACAGAGGCGGGAGTTAAAAAGTGAGTGATGTTTTGAGCAGCCAATCATAAAAGACTAATGGTCCCACTAGCCTATCATAAATAAAACCGGTAGCGCAAGGCTGTGTCCCAAATTGCATATTAACCCACTAAATAGTGAGTCCTTACACAGTTAGATGGCGTAATCAATTGGCCTACTTTGAACAATAGTATGCGGTTTGAGACGCAGCCATACAGTCCGGCTAATATTGCAGTAGGTGGCCGTAGACGTTCCGTAGACCTTTCGTCTTCCGTGGAATTGGTAAGCAGTTCAAGACTTACGTTTTACTTACGTTACAAGTCGTAATGTTTGAATGTACACGAATAGTTATCGTCACAAAATAACTACCCAAGTAGCACGGGCAGCAGGAACCACTGTTTGTACCCTCACAAGTGGAGTAAGCGGCACCGAGTGCACTACATAGGCTGGTTATTATACAGAAGTCATGATAGTTTTTAACTGTTGTTGTGAGTTTAAATTCAGTTTTTTAAGAATGCGTGATGCGTTTTGCTTTTATTTGTTAGTTTCGGTTTTGTTTAGGTGGAGCTGTTCTTTGTAGTTATAGAATTACAGACTGTAGTCCATCTGTTTCTCTACTTACTTTGTTAGTTCCCGTTACTTTGTTCTCTAATGGTCAGGATCCCCACAGATCAGCGTTTGTGTGGTGGGTCATTCTCAGAGAGGGGGTTAAAGCCGAGGAGTGTACTGTATCGTACCGTGACGTTTCACATGACAGTGGCACGTGCTACTGTTACAAGCGCCCCCTAGCGGTACATGACAGTTACTGCAGTGGCTTGGCTTGCATGACAGCGGCAAAGTGACAGTGTCACTAGCGCCCCCAGTGTCACATGACACTCATTACAGTCCCACTGACTACATGAAAGTGTGTGTGTTTTTATATATATATATATATATATTAGTTTTTTTTCTTTGTCTTGCATTTGTATATATGTATATATTAGTATAGTTTTATCAGTTTTTGTCTTTCTAGGCAGTTTATTAAAAATTACATTGTGTAAACTGTGGCTCTTTTTTGCCTTCCTAAAGGGTTGAAGGGTGGGTTTGCCCAGAGCACCACAACCTAGAACCACCACTGCTTGTAGTGGCTCACTAACTATCATAAAACAGTGTGTTACATTATTTCCACAAGACTGTAGCTGCACTTTCAAATATGTGTGAATATTTTCTCATGTTGTTGGTGGTGATTTCTACCAGAGAAACATGCAATTTGTCATTACCCAGGCTCAGAGCATTTTTTATTTTGTCAATCAATGAAAGTGTCTTAAACACAACGTTTTGATGAATGGCAAAAGCAAGGAATTGTAAATTTGGCACTTGCTTGACGAATTCAGAAATGCATGGTTAATTTGGTTTGTTATACTGTCTCATCAGTTTTGTGCTTATTAATCATGCTGTAGTTTTGACTTTGTGGACCCATTTAACCTACTCTCGACTCTGTCCACATAAAACTCCTCGAACACTCCCACTCAATCCTCCCCGTCACGGACCTGTTCCCCCATGTTGTTTGCGGTTGATTCGTGGTGAGGTACCAAAAACGGAACAAAAAAGTTATTCAGAAGTTTGTTTTCGTGTTTTTGGGTGCTGTTTTGTCAAAAAAACGTGGGTCATATTTTGACAACTCTACAAATTTATCTACTTATTTATCAGCTCCATTAATACCACTTGTATTAATAAATGCATTCAGTTATTATTATAATCATTATATTCTATTAGTAGGTATTATTCCTAATCGCATAATGAGTGACAATACTGACTGTTAAGCAGTTGGAAGAACTAAATGCTGGAAGATAGGCAAGTTGATATCATAAGTGAAGTAGCTATCACCTACCAGCCATTCTTCACCGCCGTCACACCATCTGCACTCAGAAAAAACTTTGGTCGCGCTACTTACACTGAAGTTTGTGGCGTCATCTAAAACCTCGCGCTTTATGCTGAAATGAAGCCAGTGCAGTAACTGTCATGTACTGCTAGGGTAGGAAAATGACATGCCACTGTCATGTAGGAAAAGCCGGTGGCATGTGAAACGTCACGGTACAGTACACTCCTCGGCTTTAGGTGCTGCTGCTGCATTCTCAGCACTGCAGTAACGCTGATGTGGTGGTTTTGTGTTAGTGTGTGTTGTGCTGGTATGATTGGATCAGACACAACAGTGCTGCTGGAGTTTCTAAACACCTCTGTTACTGCTGGACAGAGATGTCCAGCCACCAGCATCCTGTAGGCAGCATACTGTGAGCACTGATGAAGATGATTAACACCAGCTTTGCAACAGCAGAGGAGCTACTGTCTCTGACTGTATAAGGTGGAGTAATATGGTAGAAATGTTTAACAGACTGCACAGTGAGTTTAACAACTCCAGCAGCAAAGCTGTCTGCTCCAGTCGTACCAGTACAATGCACACTAACACACCACCACCACATCAGTGGCACTGCTGAGAATGATTTACCACACAAATAATACCTGATGGTGGTCCTGTGGGGATCCTGACCATTAGAGAACAAAGTAAAGGGGACTAACAAAGTAAGTAGAGAAACAGAGTACTTGTACAGTGGGGCAAAAAGGTATTTTTAGTCAGTCACTGATTTGTGCAAGTTCTCCTACTTTGGAAAGATGAGTGGGAGGTCTGTAATTTTCATCGTAGGTACACTTCAACTATGAAGAGACAAAATGAGAAAAAAAAATCAGTCGAAGTCAGCATTGGTAGGAATTTCTGAAGAATTTTAATTGTAAATCATGGTGGAAAATAAGTATTTTGGTCACCCCACAAACAAGCAAGATTTCTGGCTCTCGCATACCTGTAATTTGTTCTTTAAGAAGCTCGTCTCGTGGTCCTCCACCACTCGTTACCTGTTATGTAATGGCAAATGAATGGCAAAAGATTAATGGACCAAACGTTACCTGTATTAATGGCACCGGTTTTGTGGAGGGAGTTGAAAGTCCGTGTTGCCCCAAAACATCACTGCTCTAGAGGAGATCTTCATGGAGGAATGGGCCAAAATACCAGCTACAGTGTGTGCCAACCTAGTGAAGACTTACAGGAAACGTTTGACCTCTGTCATAGCCAACAAAGGTTATGTTACAAAGTATTGAGTTGAACTTTTGTTACTGACCAAATACTTATTTTCCACCATAAATTACAATTAAATTCTTTAAAAATCCTACAATGTGATTTCCTGGATTTCTTTTTCTCATTTTATCTCTCATAGTTGAAGTGTACCTATGATGGAAATTACAGGCCTCTCTCATCTTTCTAAGTAGGAGAACTTGCACAATCAGTGACTGACTAAATACTGTTTTGCCCCACTGTATAGTAAGTGGAACTGATAAAATGGACAAAGAGGTAGCAACAAGGAGCTATTAAAGTGACTGATTGTTTTAGTTATTTCAGTTATTAACAACAAAAGATCCCGCTGCCAGGAAATACAGCATAGATTAGAGTTCAGAAGAACAAGGATGGCGTGTGAAAAGGTTTTCAAATGTAGTAATGTACCTCTTCAAACAAAGCACAGAATAGTCCAAGCTAGTTTAAAAAATACTGCAGAAGTTGTATGATGTAGTACACTTGTACATAGGGGTGGGCAATACAACAGTATTTTATTGTATCGTGATAGACGATATGCTTTTCTGAGCAGATCGAGGATATCGTCTGTGCTACAAGAACACTGACTAACTGCGTGTTTTATTATAAATGTGCAGCACATTTTGAATAAAATCCAATCATTGTACAGCTATGATACTACCTCTATTTTAAAACCCTGTTCTGTGTTTCCAGGCCAAGATGACAAAAACATTAGTAGTGTTTGACTTTGATCACACGCTGGTGAATGGAAACAGCGACACCTGGGTAATCCAGTGCGCACCTGAGCAGAGTTTACCTGCCTGGCTCGAGGACTCCTACCAGAGAGGTCGCTGGACCGAGTACATGGGTCGGGTGCTTACGTACATTGGAGACCAGTCCGTCCAACCGGACGCCATTCGTTCGGTCATGCAGACGATCCCGTTCACAGACGGAATGATCGAGTTACTCAGGTTCATCTCCCAAAACAAGAGCGACATCGACTGCATCATCGTCTCAGATGCCAACACGCTCTTCATAGAGTGGATCCTAGAAGCAGCAGGAGCGACGTCTGCCATCGACAGGGTCTTCTCAAACCCCGCCAGTATCGACCAGCGCGGGTATATCCAAATCCGCTGCTTTCATTCACACTCCTGCGAGCGCTGTCCAGTGAACATGTGCAAACAAAAAGTGGTGAGTGACTTCAGAGACGGGCAGGCCAAGGCCGGGGTACAGTACCAGACCATCTGTTACGTCGGAGATGGAAGTAATGATTTGTGTCCCATTAAGGTTTTAAACGAGGGAGACATCGCTATGCCTCGTAAGGGCTACAGCCTTGAGAAACTCTTGGCCAAAAGCACGGGTCACAATGGTGCACCTAAAGCTCGGGTGGTACCCTGGAGCAACGGGACTGAAATTCTTCAACAGTTGAGTCACATCATCCAACAAGAGGCTTAATGATTTTTTTAAATGGATACATTTACAATCCAAGTTCAAGAGTAAAATCATGGTGTGATTTGTATTAAAAAAGGCTCTGTTTATTCAGGTAACAATATTTGAACCCTGGTTCTTCTGGTTCATAGTCCAGTACTTTACATTAGTACATTAGTTTAATATAAGTGTTGTAAACATCTTTAAGATATGTACGCATTACAATACTTTAAGTTTTAAGCATGTTTACATTTACAGCATTTAGCAGACGCCTTTATCCAGAGCGACTTACAATTGATACAATCCAAGTAATTGTGGGTCAAGGGTCTTGCTCAAGGACCCAACAGTGGAAGCTTGGCAGAGGTGGGATTTGAACCCTGGACCTTCTGGTCCTTCTGGTCCAGAGTCCAGTACCTTAACCGCTAGGCTACCACTGTATGTTTAAAGTAGGCTACGCAATGTGCACCGAGGGGATAAGATAGTGCCAAACTTCGTAAACATAACATACTGCTATGTATCAATATGCTACTTTTGGGTAGTGTACCTCTTGGCGAAAGATTGCTGACTGCTAGAAATGCCTCTACGATGCACTCGAAGACATTTTACCCAGTTGACAGACTTTAAGAGGCGGCATCATATGACTGAGAGAAGCAGGTTGGTTGTTTCAATGAACTGTCCCCCATCTAATTGTTTGAGGTATGCTTCACAAAGCCTATTAAACAAAATGTTTGGTTTCGTGTCTGTGATTTGTTTATTTTCAACAAAGTAAAAAAAAAAGCTGGTGCTGATTCCATAATACCATAAGATTGTTTTGGTTTAGATTAATTAGCAATAATAGCAAATACAGCAACGTTTGCTGTGTAGACTAAACAGTTTCTCCTGCTGACGCCATGTTGCTTGTACTCGCATTTCTTATATATATCTGTATTTGTAATTATGACTAACTGCATGAACTTGGGTTTGTTAATGAGAAGTACTTTCATTTAATTCATTTACTAATTCATTTAAAAGTGACATTTTGCTTGTTTAAGCATTAAATCATACAGGATCACTCTAACTTGTTGGTGTGTGTGATGTCGTCTCAGGGATAAAACTCTTAAGCTAATAAAGTAAATATGTGTGAAACGATGATGATGTTAATTGAACTGTTACAGTCTGTAATAATAAAAACAGATTAATAATAGTATTGTGTGGTTATTACCAGTGTGCTGTCTTTTACTCTGTCACCAGCTGTATGAGGGAGGGCTTTATGAATGAGAAATGCCATGTGAATAATTCTATCTCTTTCACCATCCCAGTTCCCAAATCATTGCTTACACAATAATTGCATTTAATTTCACAGTATTTATCAGACTCCCTTATCCAGGGTGATGACAGTGCTGGGGTTTTAACCCTGGGTGTTCTTGCCTATAGCCCAGTACCTTAACCTCTCAGTCACTATTGCTGATGATGCTAATGAGGGGCTGAACCTAGCAACCACCAACCAGAAAATAACCTGAATTATATTATTTTTATATGAATCTCTCTCAGTAATAGCATTCTGCAGCAACCAGGGCTGGTTAGGAGCTGCTGTTGAGTTCCTCTGGTTGACTAAGCATATGCACGAAATCTTTCTGAGTGAGGACATGAGAACTACCCAAGGAGGGTTTTTTTTCCGTTTTGAGTCTTGGTCCTCCTACCAACTCAGGTACCCCGGATTCGGTTTGTGGCAGTGCCATCTGACCGTCAGACATTAAGTTAATTGATTAATTGGTTAATTGATGTAACCTTTTGTACGATGTAACCTTGTGTATGCCGTTAAATAGCCATTGATGCTGAAAGCGACGTTAAATAAACTAATCAAGCAATCTGACGTTACAGAATAGACACGGCTTAATTTAACACCGAAAAAAAAAAATTGGTTTCTTTATAAAGTACAGCTCCTATGGCTCGAAGGCAAGAGCTAGTTGCTCGAAACAGCAGCTCCTGTGGACTGTGGTTTGAGTCCTAGTTTAGGGCTGTAATGGGCTGTGCAAACAAGTAAAGAGTAATTCCGGTACATGCACTTAATCCCCACCCCAACACGCAACCCTGGCCAAGATAAGAGGGGTTAAATCGGAATGCTTAGCTTTCTTGATGAAGAGAAGATACTTTCTCTATAAGAACAATCCCACCTCTGCCAAGCTGCCACTGTTGGGTCCTTGAGCAAGACCCTTAACCCACAATTGCTTGGATTGTAAGATTGTATCAATTGTAAGTCGCTCTGTATAAGGGCGTCTGCTAAATGCTGTAAATATAAATGTAAATCTATAAGCCTAAAAGGCATGCAATCAGAACTCAATGTCCCATGATTCTCTGTGCTTTCCATAAAGGCGTTATCGCGCATGCGTCGTTGGGAAGAAGTTCAGTCTGAAAACGTGAGCAGAGCGGTGGTTTATCTGCGCACAGACAGTTTAGAAGGTAAAGGGAAGTGTTTATTTGTTTGCGTTTTGATTTGGTGGTTCACTTTTAGGTTTGTATAAATACTGTTGGCTCTCTGATTTAAATGGAGTGTGTTTAGACGGCGTTCCGGGTTTCGGTGCACATGTGGTGTTTGTTACATGGCATCTAACACATCAAGGCCCGGCGTGTTTTTTATTTATTTTTATTGTGGCGGGAATAAATGTATCGTTTTAATAACGTATATGATTAGTATGTTTTAGTTTATAAGACTTGGATCATGTGCTGCATGAATAGCGTTAACTACTGTTAGCTAAACTGAACTCACATGAGCAACAGCAAACAACTTCGAAAAGGCAAATGTACACTTTTAAAGGCTCTTGGTTTTCCAGGTTGTATGATCTGAGATTTGCAGAAGCTTAAAACAGCTGGAAATCTCACATTGCGAGTTTGACCAATATGTAAATGGATGAGTTAAATGCAAACCACGCGTGCGTTGGATTGTCGCGAGAACTGCGAAGTGCGCGTCATTTTCGACATGGAAGGAGTCGCACCGTGCACGTGTTAGTGGTGTGGGGTACGGCAGAATTTGGTATTGGTCCGGTTATTGATAAATACAGGGCCAGTATCGTACGCTTAATTTCTACTTTATAGCCCATGTACCATCATGTAAGGGAGAAGAGTGTGTCGAGTCATGAGGTGAATCTAAAAGTAATATGGTAATTCTGACTAGATTTTCCACGACCACTCAATGAGTGTTTTTATATATATAAATAAATCAATTTTGTTTTCCACTGTCAAATATCCCAGGACAACAATATTTTGCGGAAAATAAACATTACCGTAATGACCCGAAGTTGCAGGCACAATTTCTGCATAAAATTACTACTGGAAATAATCATTTAAAACTTGCATTCTTTCATTCAGCCCGAGGTTTTTTTTTTTTTTCCAGAACTAATTATATAAGAAAACTAAATTTTTCTCTTTAATTGCACTAATGTGCAGAAAGTTTTACTGGAGAACAAATGTTTTAAAATTACGTTTTTCTTTGAGGCAAGTTCCATTTATATAGCGTCTTTGTCATGGTCAAGGTTGCTTGAGAGAGGAAGGAAATTTTTTTTTTTATGTAGAATAAAGAAAATGCAGTGAGAGGAGGTAGGGTTTGCCCCAAGATGAGTTTTATAGTCTTCCTGTATAGTGCAATGCTAGTGAGGGAGCAGTGATTGTGTTCTTTCGGTTACAGCCATGCCTTCAGCATTCTTGTTCTTCAGACGGAGGGTCTGTTTGCAATATGCATGGTGAAAGTAAGCAATGGAGGAAGAACTGAGAAAACACTTGGAACAACAGATTTAATAAGACGTCTAAAACAGCATCACCTTGCTGAATGTGTGGAATAGTCTGGCTGCAGACATGCACTCTCGGTCAACAAAGATACTGAACTAACAGATATTAGTTAAAGACATGAAATAAGTGGTGCAGCGGTGCCGAGACTGAGGGCGTGTCTGAGATCACACCCATAGACTATAATATAATAATATAAAAAATATTTTGCTTATGACCACAATCGATTATGTTCTTCTTGTCTTGGGTTTATGTATTAGTGTATTATTGCCACCTACTGGACGGTGGTTAGCCTATTGTATGTTATGCCCCAGAACAGACAATTCAAGGGAACGGATTATTAAATTGAAGGAACAATAAGTTTCAACAAAGTTTTTTTTTTTTTTTTTTTTTTTCCTCCTTGATGCTTCTAGGGCTCCGTAATTTTCTTTTGCTGTGTTCTTCAAACCCAAATTTGCTATATTTACTTCTATTAAGTTGCCATAACTATCTGACCCCATTATATATCATCGCTGAAACATCGCTATCTAAACGTGTATTTATTTACAAACAAGTATTACGAATAATTCACTTAAAGCTGCCCTATTCCTTTCTGTTCTTCAATAAATGTCGTCAAACGCTATGCATTTCCTCTTGCTGTCTGACAGTGCACTGACGTCATGAATAGTCTGGCAGTGCATGTGGATCTGAGAGTGCATGTCTGCAGCCAGACCCCTCTCGGAATTTCACAAAGGTAAAGCTAGCTCTGCTGACAGTGGAGACAAGATGGAGAGATAGCTGCTGCTATCTCTCTTTAGCAGTGAAGAAGTTTCAATTAAAAGAAAAGTTGAACAATGTTTCTGTATGCTGTAATTGTTGGGCAGAAAAAATTGTGGCCAATCGTATATTAAAAAAAACTAAATTGGCCAAGAAAACTGCACTCTGTGCATCTCTACACTAATGTCTTTGGAGTGTGTGAGAAAACAGTACCTGAAAGATTCATCACAGGCATGTAGAGAACATGCAAACTCCACATGTAGTGGCCAGGCTGGGACTCAAACCCAGGTCTCTGGAGCTGTGAGGCAACAGCACTAACCACTGTGCCACCCATGACTCATTTATGAAACCATGAGGCTGTTCCATCCAAAAAAGTTAAATATAGTTTGCAAGGGACTTTTAAAATACAAAAATTGTGAACATTGTTGATGAATCAGGCGGAAAGTGTACAAAATCTCTACAATGTTGCGGTATTATGATTTCCCTCCACTAAGCCATCATGTCAACCCTAGACCATTACTCCTCCTTCACCAAAGTGGTAGGGTGGTAGCCAGGTTTAGTGTTGTTCTGGTATTTGCCAAACTTTTGTCCATGAGTCTAGAACATGGTGAGATCTGATTCTCGGTTTGGTCTGTGGGGTGCAGTGGTGAACTACTGAACTAACCCCTGAACTACTAAGATGCCACTGCTGTGCCATTTGATGAAGGCATTTAACTAAAGTTCTTGGACGGTATGTTGTGAGATCATGTTAGTTTTGTTTTTCTCTGCTAAATGATTCACGCTAGATGATGTTTCCACTGCTCAAGGGTCCAGTGGTTTGATCCTTCTGTGTGACTGCTCAGACACAAATGGGACTGTTTTGGTCTAGGGATTAAGGTTCTGGACTGTGGACCAGAAGATTCTTGGTTCAAATCCCTACTTTATCCACTGTGGGTTATTGAGCAAGGCCCTTATCCCAGAAATTCTGGGATAGTAAGACTGTCAATTCTGTTGCTCTGGATAATGGAATCTGCTGAATGACTTGATGTCAATGCAAGTTTGTTGCTTCCAGAGCTTGTTTGGAACTATATAGTGAATTGCCTTTGTCCCTGGGTATGAACTGCCTGTTAGTTTTTTCCTGTGACTTAGTGTTGCAGGTTGTTTATAATCTCGACTGTATTAAATGGACTGAAATTGTTCCATTTCAACATTTTGTTTCATCGTTGTATTACAGATGGCTGAAGGACAAGAAATGTCTCCCTTGGAGAAGAAGGTGGCTGAACAGATTGAGGTAAGGCTCTTTGTCATCCAGCTTTTTTTTTTCCATCTTTCCAGTGCAGTGTTCTGAGAGAGGTGAAAGGAAAGATTTATAAGGGAGTAGTGAGACCAGCCTTGTTGTATGGGTTAGAGACAGGAAGCAGAGCTGGAGGTGGCAGAACTTAAGATGTTGAGGTTCTCTTTAGGAGTGTCCAGGATGGACAGGATTAGGAATGAGATCATCAGAGGGACAGCACAGGTTGGAAAATTGGGAGACAAAATTTGAGAGGGAAGGCTGAGATGGTTTGGACATGTGCAGAGGAGGGATAGTGGATATATTGGTAGGAGAATGTTGGAGATGGAGCTGCCAGGCAAGAGACGGAGAGGAAGACCAAAGCGGAGTTGTATGGTTGTGGTAAATGGGGATATGCAGGGAGTTGGGGTGAGAGTAGAGGATGTGGAGGACAGGGTGAGGTGGAGAAGTTTAACTTGCTGTGGCGACCCCTAATAAAGGGAGAAGCCGAAAGAAGAAGTGTTCTGAGAGAGATAACAAATCAAATGGACCAATATGGAGGCAACACAGTAGACTAAGCTCCATTCACTATGACCCCATTTCCACTTGGTCTTTGCATCTTGTCTGAATTGTTTCCTGATATAATTTTAACTATTTAGTTTCTGTATTTTGCATAATGTGTATCAGCTCCTTACTCTGGACCACCCACTTCCTATGTTGTTTAAAGGATTTATTGGTAAAAGATTGCTTCTTCGTTACAGAGGAAGGCAGCACCTATGGGAGTTTGTGTTTAGAAGGAGATAAATAATAATTTACACAGCAGTGACCCAGATTGCAGCTGTTACAAGGTTACTGCTGTTTCGTTTCAGTAAGCAGTTGCAGTTTTTGAGCAGTGGTATCTGTGTGTAAAGTATTAGCTAAGGTTCTGTCGTGGAGACGGATCCATTAACACTGCTTTAGTTTATGGCTGCAGTGCATTTAAAACTATCAGTATCAGATTTAAATCTGATATAAACGACGTTTGTCACCCCCCCCCCCTCCACAGACACCTTTCCAATAATCTCTTCACTTATTAAAAATAAATGGCAAAAATGCATGGGACCATAAACCAAACACCATACGGTTTGCCGATTGTAGGAAAATCTTAGGACTAAAGCAGACTAATCTTGCAGGATGCAGTGTCAGATATTTAAAAATTGACACCCAAACCCCTTCTTGCAGGGGAAGATGGTTCAACTTTTCATATACGTAAAGCTACACTAACAGTCAAACACTCTGAGTGCGTATACATGCACTTAATAATCCAATCACAGTCGGATTTATCTGATTATTCATGTGGTCATATTTAGAAATCAGATTAAGGAATACGATAAAGAGAGCTGGATCTTACACCAGTAATTGGATTACTCGTAGCATGTATACCATTCCCTACCACCCGATTATATTGGTGTTTTTCAGTCTGTGCGCATGTGCTCGAGCCTTCCCCATCTGGGTATTCTACAGACTTTGGCACACTCATTGATGGACTTCCCAGCACACAACACAAAGACTGAAATTCTTCACACAAATATTATAAAGGATATTATATAAGAATAAATAATCAGGGGAAAACACTGAACTTTATCTCACACATGTAAAACCTCTTTTAATAATGTGGTTTTTAAACAGAATGGTCTAAGGATAGAACCCATTTACTCTTGTATGAATAGTCATTTATGTTTTTTGATACAGTGTAAAACCAATCATGTTCATCTCACCACCTTTGTGGGGACTTTCCATTAGCATAATGTGTTCTAATTCTTATGTACTTTTTTAACACGTTTATACTTTTGCTAACGTAAAACACTGTGTAATATTGTTTGAAAAAGTGCTTTATAAATAAAGTGTATTATAACAATTGCTGTAGATAATTAGTGCTACACTTTCACCTAACCTTAATGTCAGTAACCTAATGGAGATTTTTTTTAATTCTCAAAAGTAAGTAGCAGTTTTTGTTTAAAAAAAAGAGGCAGCACAAGGTGAAATCAGGTCTTTCTATCCTTGTGGGGACATTTAATCCTCACAATGTAATATAAACATGACCACACGCACTTTGTAGCTTATCTGAATGTGCAGAACACATGTCAGTATTAATTCTTGCCATGTGTATACTGAATAGTTATGTTTCGATTGTTTTTTGTTACAGTATTATTTTGGAGACCATAATCTCCCTCGAGACCGGTTTCTGAAGGAGCAGATGCAGCTGGATGATGGCTGGATTACGCTGGAGACGATGCTCAAGTTTAACAGGTGATTAGAGTCACACACTCACCTGAAACCTTCCATGCTGCATATAAAGTGCTCTGCATAACTCACCTCTTTAAACTTGTCCATCATTTGTTTTGTTGTAGCATAGAACTGAAATGAACTTAACTCCGAAAAAAAAAAAGAAAAACCCATTGATACCTATCTAGTACTTACTAAAGATCTCATGGACAAGTTGGAAGACTGTTGGGCAAATGTTTACTGCAGAGATGAGGCCAAGTCATTTACAGTTAGTGTGGTCGCCTCACAGCTTGTGTCCCTGGTTCAATTCCTGCCTTGGGGAGTTTGTATGTTCTCCCTGTGTCTGCGTGGTTTTACTCTGGTTTCCTCCCACATTCCAAAGACATGCACGTTAGGTAAATTGCTGTTTCTAAAGTTTAGTGAGTGTGTGCAAGTGTGTGTGGGTGCGTTTGCTCTGCAATACATTGTCCTGTCTGGGTTGTTCCTGCCAACATTAAGTGGATAACAAAAAGAATGAATGAATGTTTTTACCTGAAGAAGAATTTGAAATCTTAACATAACATATTTCAGGCCCTCTGTGTTCCTTCTAAAGGCACGCTGAGACACCCTGCGTTCAAATATGCCAACTTGTTTATGCAAGCATTGTTATTATATCAAGACATGATAATTGGCTCAATTTGAAATTGTTAGGATATTTTTTTTCAGCCGTTCGGTACGCACTAAGGAAATTGGTTGTATTCCATCTTGTTATAATTGCAATACACTTGTGCAGCCTGAAGTAAACTTTGGTTTGTTTGATCCCTCTTACTCTGGCTTGTGTCCACAGACTGAAGAGTTTGACCACCGATTCTGCTGTAATTGTGGAGTCTCTGAAGAAATCGAAATCAGGGCTACTGGAGATCAGTGAGGATCAAACCAAAATCAGACGGTCTCCAAGCAAACCCTTGCCAGAGCAGAATGACGAGTACAAAGATGCCGTCAAACACAAATCTATATACATGGTGAGAACAGATTGTGTTCTGCCTTTATTGAGAGCCTGTTTTTTTTATTGCTTGATATCACCGTTTCAAGCTGTGCAATATCAGATTGACGTACCATGGAGACGTTAATCCATTACAAAGCCCAAATCCAATCAACAGGGACAAAGATGGCAGACATGGCAGTTTGTTAGTGTAAATTATTATATCGTCTTAAAACATGTTCAAGAAAATGTGCATCGTTTACACTTCAGAAATAACCTAAGCAAATCAAAACAGTATTATGAATCGACGTTCTAATATTCCACAGAAAGGTTTTCCTTTGGACACGACACTGGACAACGTTAAAGACTGGCTCGCTGCGAAAGGAAACGTGGAGAACATTTACATGAGGAAAGGACCACAGAAAACCTTCAAAGTAAGACTGGCTTTTTTCCATTAAGTCGGTACATGTGTAAATAACATGGCGGCAGCTAGCCTGTGGTAATGTGTGCTGTTGATGCTCTGTGCAGGGCTCCATCTTTGCGGTGCTGGAGACGGAAGAGGCAGCAAAGGCTTTTGTGGCACGAGATGATGTGAAACAGTTCAAAGGGAACGACATGATCGTCATGATGAAGTACGTTCCTTAGTCCCCTTTGTAAGCTGTATGTCTGCTTCATGTAGTCAGGTGGGCAGTGCTGTGCATACTAGGGCTGCAACAACGAATCGATAATAATTGATTATTAAAAGCGTCGACAACGAATTTCATTATCGATTCGTTTTTGCATGATTTATGTGTCCCCCGCCTTATCATATCCGCTTACGTTACTTGCGGCACTTGCGGTCAGCGCTGGAAAAAAAAAAACGAGCAATTGAACGGAGCGAGCCGGCGCGGACGTGGAATCTTCAAAATAAGTTGCCGTTAAGGCTATGTCCACACGTACACGGGTATTTTCTAAAAGGGGGGTTTTCAAATTCGTTTATAAAAAACATCCCGTCCACACAAGCACTGTTTAAATAACAAATTTCGTCCATATGTAAACGCAAAAACGCACACAGTCGCTGTCAAGAGCAGAGCCAAACCAGCAGTCCTATATGCCGGCGAAGCAGCTCACTCATCGGCAACAGCCATGTCCTATGCATACGAACATTTTCTCGCCATTCTTCTTCAACAACCACTTCGTTTTGAAAGCTGTCCCACCAACGAGAGGTCCGACCGAGTCTCGTCCCAAACCGGCGACACTGGGGGCGTGAACTGCTTCGTGGGTGTGATGGATATAGTAGTGACCTCCGTAGCGCATTCTGACGTTCTTCAGTGTAATGAAAAAGTAATAATTGTAAATGTATTTGTAGATTTGTAACAAGTTCGGTCAGCAGTGTTACAGCTGGCACTATTTTGGCTACGTCCACTATTGCACAAAATCGTGTCATGTAAACAAAGGAGATAACGGCGCACAGTGACGTTACAAGCAAGAAACTCCGTTTTCAGCGTTGCCGTGTGGACTGGGAAAACGGAGTTTGTTTCTTGTAACGTCACTTTGTGCGCTTTTGTGAAAATCTTCACCCTGGAAGGAGTTTTGCGAAAAAAAAAAGTCCGTTTTCAGTGACCTAAAACGCCGTTTTCGTGTGGACGAAAGGTCAAAACGCATAGAAAAAGCTACGTTTTTAAAAATACCCGTGTTCGTGTGGACAGGGCCATAGTCTCTAAAAAGAGAGCCAGCTTTAGCTGTGGATTGCAATGCAAAGTTCCTAAAGAAAGCGAGTGAATGAGTTTGTATGCAGGGTTTGCATAGGGATTTTAATTTATTAATGAATTTAATTTATTATTATTCATTTATTGTAAGCACTTATTTGCTCTGTTATTTAATGTTATATTTCTGAATGAAGGCATGGAAAGTGGTGTGTGGTTTTTTTTTTTTTTTTTTTTTCCCCCATCGAAAATATAATTGACCGATTAATCGATTATTAAAATAATCGTTAGTTGCTGCCCTACTGCATACAGTAGTTTAGGGGTGCAGTATGTATCGTCTATAAGCATACCTTAATTGTTGTTTTAATTATACAGGAACTCACATTGAGCCACTCGCTGCATTAAAAACAGTCAAAAACACGCCTTAAGAGTTCGTGTATTCACTGTGCCATGTAGCCTTCTACCCCGAAGTTAAAAATGAATGAACAAACTGCACCAGGGGATGAAAACCAGACACCACCAGCCTCGCAGTCTGTCATTAATTTGCTAGACATGACTCATCCTCATTCACATGGAGGTGGTTTGCCTTTGAAGGACTGATGTTGCTCATTAGATAAAGACAGCTCGAAAACTTTTCACCATTAGTGAACAAACCACTTTGCAGATTATTACAAACTGAGAGTCAGCTGTCCAGGGCAGGGCTAAACCAAGGTACCAGCACAACACACTCGGCAAACTTTAGTGGAATAATTCTGCCAAAAAGTGCCTTGGGACAAGAAAAGCAACAGATGGCAAGGCAAAACAAATTCTATCACCAGTTACATCGTGAAAGATGACTTGGTGCCAATTCAGGCAGGTTCAAAAAGCTTTTGAATACTTTAGACTAAATATGCACTGCCAAAGTGTAGTCTAATTATCATTATTGGCAAAATTGCAGAAAATATCTATTACATTTACAGCATTTAGCAGACGCCCTTATCCAGAGCGACTTACAATTGATACAATCTTACAATCCAAGCAATTGTGGGTTAAGGGCCTTGCTCAAGGACCCAACAGTGGCAGCTTGGCAGAGGTGGGATTTGAACGCTATACCTTCTGGTCCATAGTCCAGTACCATACCCGCTAGGCTACCACAGTCACAATCTATCATTTTTGTATCGCATCACACAACACTATTATGTTCTAAGTGTTGCTGTAATGACGGCATGCACTCGAGCTGGATTCCAGCTGCTAAATCTTGATCCGTGATATCCCAGCACGGTATACTGAAAAGCAGGATGGTGTGCTATAACCTTAAACACAGTACCAACAATAATAATCATAAAGTGAAAAAAAAAATAAATAAATAAAAAACCTTCCTGTATAGGAATCTGTATTGGCAGTTGTGCATTGGAATCGGATGGAGAACTGAAAGTGGATCGGCCCATCACTAATATCAACACTGAATATCACCACACATTGATTTTTCCATATTTTTCTACTTAAAATGGGTTAAATCGTTTCATTGTAAAGCTGTGTGCAGTACACCGGATTCAGTGGTATGTGATTGGACGTTGTATAAACAAATACCCGTGTTAAATTTGAGAAAAATAGAAAATGGAAGCGTTTTCATTAGTAGTTTCAGACTCTCAGCCCCCACTGCATAATAAGGGTGTTTGTTCATGAAGCATCAGCTCTTGTAGGTTCATTATAGTGGTGCAGTGACCTGGATAAATCTTAGACCTTTTGACCTCTGAGCTTATCACAGGTCTTTGTGTCGGTTTCCTGAAAGATGTTTCACACAGTAGCAGTTTTATGGTATTCAGATCTGCTTACTGAGTGGAATCTGGTGTGGGCGAGTGCTGATTTTAATAAAGTTATCATCTGAAGGTTAGAAACAATATTATTTTAACCCCAATTCAGTTAGGAGGAACAATTTCAGTGTGTGTAATGGACATGCACAATCAGTGGCTGGCTAAATACTTTTTTGCCCCACTGCAAGTTCTCGCACTTAGAAAGATGAGATGGGTCTGTAATTGCCATCATAGGTACACTTCTACTATGAGACAAATGAGGGGAAAAATCCAGGAATCATGGTGGAAAATAAGTATTTGGTCACCCACAAACAACTTGCACAATCTGGCTGACTAAATGCTTTTTTGCCGAACTGTAAATTTGTACGTAAATTTTTCTTCTGTGCCTTCTTTTTCGTTGCTCAGCGTGTTAAACTCACTGAAGTACTTCCTACACATCTTTTTGATTGGCATGAAAATGTTGTGGAACTAGAATGATTGGAGAAAAGCAGCGGTTAAATCAAGAATGACACTATAGAAAATAAATGATCGTTTGAATAATATTGGTGTTTTTATAAATGATCATGATATTCAATAATAACAATTACCGACCTAAACCTCGTCTGCTGGAGAATAACGCTGAATGTTTCTGGTTATGTAGGGAGGACTACTTTGCTAAAAAGATGGAGGAGAGGAAGCAAGGTCGAGCAGAAGCCAAGGCCAAAGCTAAGAGGTGAGGACATGCTGAAGACATTGCACTAGTTTAAATTCTGCATCTTTCTGTGGGATGATCAGTGGATTTTTGTATTTCAGTGAAAAAGAGGAAAAAAAAAAACAGGCCGAAGAGGAAGAGATGGTGAGCTTTTCACTGATTTTTGTTTTATTTTTTAAATTAAGGCACTTTTTAATGCTTTAATTGAGATCGTCATATTTTGCTTGTTCCCGTTTCACCCTGAAGAAATGGTTTCCCTTTTAAAAAACATCACAGCCATAAGTGGACAATATAATCTTCAACAGAATGCTTTGATTTAGTTTTTAATAATTCAATGGCATTATTTTCATCATTTTGTCTCGTTTGCTGATGCCAAGGCTGTGTTTAGAAGGTTGACTTTTTCTAATGCAGAATATTTATTTTATTACATATGCTAATAAGAAACAACGAGATGATAATCTTAAAGTTGTTGCAGATTTGTCGGCTGCACATCCATGATGCGAAAGCAATGTTCAGTGATCCCAAAGGCGATCTACTGGACTGAGATCTGGTGATTGTGGAGGCCATTTGAGTACAGTGCTCTAATTGTCGCGTTCAAGAAACCAACTTGATGATTTGAGATTTGGCATTATCCTGCTGGAAGTAACCAGCAGATGATTGTACACTGTGGTCATAATGGGATGGTCAGCAACAATACTAGGTTGGCTGTGCTGTTTAAACGATGCTATTAAGGAGACCAAAGTGTACCAAGAAAATATTCCTCACACCATTACACCACCACCAGTCTGAACCCTTGATACAAGGCAGGATGAATCCATGCTTTCATGTTGTTTACACCAAATTCTGACCCTACCATCTGAATGTCGCAGTAGAAATCGGGACTCGCCAGACCAGACATTTCTGTTGTCCAATGTTGGTGAGACCATGTGAATTGTAGCTTTAGTTGTCTGTTCTTAGCTGACAGGAGTGGCACCTGCTGTGGTCTTCTGCCTTAAGGTTCCACATGGTGTGTGTTCTAAGATGCTCATCTGCGTCCATTGGTTGTAACAGGTGGTTGAGTAACTGTTGCCTTTCTATCAGTCTGGCCATTCTCCTGAGAACTGCTGCTCACTGCATGTTTTCTTTTTCCAACTATTCTTTGTAATCCATTTCTTCTCTATTCTAATGCTCGGTTTTGTCTGCAGCAAGTTGTTTTGACCATACAGTGGTGCTTAAGTTTGTGAATTTTTTTTCATTTTCTACATTTCTGCGTATGACCTAAAACATCATCAGATTTTCACACAAGTCCTAAAAGTAGATAAAGAGAACCCAGTTAAACAAATGAGACAAATATTGTACTTGGTCATTTATTTATTGAGCAAAATGATCCAATATTACATAATAGTGAGTGGCAAAAGTATGTGAACCTCTAGGATTAGCAGTTAATTTGAAGGTGAAATTAGTCAGGTGTTTTCAACCAATGGGATGACAATCAGGTGTGAGTGGGCACCCTGTTTTATTTAAAGAACAGGAATCTATCAAAGTCTGTTCTTTACAACACGTTTTTGGAACTGTATCATGGCACGAACGAAGGAGATTTCTGAGAACCTCAGAGTTGCTGATGCTCATCAGGCTGGAAAAGGTTACAAAACCATATCTAAAGAGTTTGGACTCCACCAATCCACAGTCAGACAGATTTGTTATAAATGGAGGAAATTCAAGACCATTGTTACCCTCCCCAGTAGTGGTCGGCCAACAAAGATCACTCCAAGAGCAAGGCGTGTAATAGTTGGCGAGGGTCACAAAGACCACAGTGGTAACTTCTAAGCAATTGAATTCGCCTCTCACATTTTCTAATGTTTCATGAGTCCACCATCAGAAGAACACTGAACAACAATGGTGTGCATGGCAGGGTTGCAAGGAGAAAGCCACTGCTCTCCAAAAAGAACACTGCTGCTCGTCTGCAGTTTGCTTAAAGATCATGTGGACAAGCCATAAGGCTACTGGAAGAATGTTTTGTGGATGGATGAGACCAAAATGGAACTTTTTTGGGTTTAAAAGAAAATCATTGTTTGGAGAAAGGAAAACACTGCATTCCAATCATAAGAACCTTATCCCATCTGTGAAACATGGTGGCGGTAGTATCATGGTTTGGGCCTGTTTTGCTGCATCTGGGCCAGAACCGCTTGCCATCATTGATGGAACAATGAATTCTGAATGATGTCAGAGAATTCTAAAGGAAAATGTCAGGACATCTGTCCATGAACTGAATCTCAAGAGAAGGTGGATCATGCAGCAAGACAACGACCCTAAGCACACAAGTCGTTCTACCAAAGAATGGTTTACAGAAGAATAAAGCTCATGTTTTGGAATGGCCAAGTCAAAGTCCTGACCTTAACCCAATCAAAAATGCTGTGGAAGGACCTGAAGTGAGCAGTTAATGTGAGGAAAACCCACCAACATCCCAGAGCTGAAGCTGTTCTGTATGGAGGAATGGGCTTAAATTCCTCCAAGCCGGTGTGCAGGACTGATCAGCAGTTACAGGAAACGTTTAGTTGCAGTTATTGGCTGCACAGGGGGGTCACACCAGATACTGAAAGCAAAGGTTCACATACTTTTGCCACTCACTAATATGTAATATTGGATCCCTTTCCTCAATAAATAAATGACCAAGTATAATGTTTTTTTTCATTTGTTTAACTGGGTTCTCTTGTTCTACTTTTAGGACTTGTGATCTAAAAGTATCTGATGTTTTAGGTCACACTTGTGCAGCAATATAGAAAAAAGCACCACTGTATCTATATCCCTAAATGCATTGACCTGCTACCATGCGATTAGATATTTGCAATAATGTGCAGTTGAAAGTGTTCCTAATAAACTGGCCGGTGAGCATGTATGAAATGCATGTATTCACACAGTGGTTGGTGTGCATGTGTGTGCTTACAGAAATCTCTGGATGAGCAAAGAGGATGTGTGCTGAAGTTTTCTGGTGATCTGGATCAGGTTTCTCGAGAGGATTTCCACACCATTTTTGCCGAGCATGCCCAAATCAAATGGATAGACTTCACCAGAGGAGCTAAAGAGGTGAAGTCAATTTAATGTGTCTCATATCAATGAAGCACCACCGTTGAGGGGTCATCTCATCTAACCATCCAGCCATTTAGAGAGATTGCCACCTGTTTGCAATTTAAAATGCAGTAGTTTAAGGCAGTGATATTTATGAATGATGGTTTTAGTGGAGATGCACAGCGAATGTGTGCTGTAATCAAAGCTAAAGGAGGTCCAAAGAAATATTAATGTGACTTTTTTTGGCCAGGCTGTGTATATGGGTTGCTAACTTTAATAATAATGATCTCAACTGACCATGGGCATTATGCAGGATATGCCTGTAATTAAAAAGTTTGTTTCCTTCACTCTTCTGCCAGTCATGTTCAGTTTGAGCAGCAGACTTTATTAAAGCATACAATGGACATAAGCTACCTGTAATCACTACTCATGGGACGTATCAACAATAAAATGATTTTTGTTATGTAAAAAACACAAGTTCCAAAGTTAAATGGTAAGCTTTTAGCCAAGAAGTGATTTCACTTATTTTTTATCAGCTATCAGTTAGATGGTTATGAGCAAAATTTAAAACGACCATTTGAATTCGAACATCTAACAATAGGTTGCAACAGATGAGGATGCATTTCCACTAGCAACAGTAACCTTGCATTTACTCAGTCTGTACTTTACCTCACTCCAGGGCACCATCTTGTTCCGCTCTGATGCCAAGTCAGCTCTTCAGAAGGCTCTGGAAGCAGCAGGTGGCTCAGAGCTCAAGATTAAAGATAAAGAGGTCCAGTGGGAGGTGCTGGAGGGAGATGCTGAGATGGAGACGCTGAAGAAGATCATTGAGAGTCAACAGGAGTCGCTCAACAAGCGCAGAGGAGGAAAAGGTCAGGTGTGCAGTTCACTCACTGTATAGGGTTGAGCTAGAGCTGTGTATATTCCTGTTTTAGCTCTGGTTACCCTGGCCAGGGTCACAGGTGGTCCTGAGCCAATCTCGGAATTCGCTGGGTGAACGTGGAGGTGCACCATGGACAGGGTGCCAGTCTATCTGGATCTGTAACAGCACTGCAGTTTCCCAAAAGCCTGATGTATAGGGTAATGGGCAGGAACCTACAGTAAGGGTTTTTTAAATCAAGGCGCACCTGTGCTGCTGATTCCCCAGGTTCATCTATCGTGGCCAACCTGTATATGGATGAAGTGGAAAAGGGACTAAGATCCTATTCAGGAACACCACCCAGTCATTGGTTCAGATATGTGGATGACACCTGGGTTAAAATGACATCTCAGGAAGTACCACATTTCACTGACCACATCAACCCAGTGGACAAACACTAAGTTCACCAGGGAGGATGTGAAGAATGACAGGTTAGCCTTTTTGGATTGAGAGGTTGCGATTGGAGATGGGGGACAACTGAAAGTTGATGTTTACCGTAAGCCAGCACATACGGATCAGTACTTAAGGTTTGACTCTCATCATCCACTAGAGCACAAATTAGGAGCAGACGGCATCCCTATGACACAGTGGCTAAGGATGGAGAGAAATCTCACAAATGGACAAATGGACAAATGTGGTTATCTGAACTGGGCCTTCGTCAAAGTCGGGAAAATGCCCAAACGGTGCTTAAGCAGATCAACGAGAGGAGAACAACCGCAGCCTAAGCGTAAACCAGTGGTGATTCCATATGTGGCAGGAACACCGGAACAATTGAGATGCATATTTTCCAAACACCATGTCTCGGTAGCTTTCAAACCCCAAAACGCATTATGCCAGAAACTGGTCCACCCCAAGGATCGGGTGCCCCAGCACAAACAGAGTAATGTAGTGTACGCTGTCAAGTGCCGGGACGATTGCCAGGAATTGTACATCGGGGAAACCAAACAGCCGCTTGCAAAATGGATGGCACAACACCTCATCAGGCCAGGACTCTGTGGTTTACACCCACCTACCGGCCAGTGGCCTGCTTTCAAGGATGAAGAGGTGCAGATCCTTGATTGAGAGGAACGCTGGTTTGAGCGGGCAGTAAAAGAAGCCATTTTTAAGGTAACTCCCATCCCAGAACTGAGGAGGGGGCCTTAGAAGTTCTTCAGTACATAGATTGTATCGTTCTGTAACGTGATGTCGTTTGAGGGAGTCGCTGTGAGATTTGTGTAACGTCATGTAACGGGGATTTAATGTGTTGTTGGATGCAAAACCTGAAAATGTAGCTATAGGCAACCCTCATTACCAGATTTCATGGGTAAAAAAGTAAGTGTAAAATGTACTGTGTATTGATGCTTTGGTCTCTCTGGCTCTGCAGGAGGTCACCGAGGTCGTGGCCGAGGTCGGGGTGGCCGTAAGGACCGAGGAGGAAGAGAGAGGACTCAGTACCAGGGCAAGAAAATAAAATTTGATAGTGATGACGAGGGTGGTGAAGAAGGTGGTCATGAAGGTGATTATCAGACAGCCTCGCTGTTGTGCACTTAAGAATATACCCCTTACCAAACTCTGTTTATAATGCTCTCTTTAGTGTTTCATCTTTCTTCATGATGTTTTATGTTTGAACAGAACCTGTGGTGGTTCGATCTAGACCTACATCAAAATCTGCTAAAATATCGGAAGTTAAAATGGCGCTTTTTAAAAGCAGTTGCAATAGTATTTAACAGTAAACAAGTGGAAGTAAAATGAGACCTACTGGTTATGGATTGTAGCATCCAGAAACATGTTGCTGTGGGCATTTATACAGATGGTAATAGTCTAAATGTGCCTGCAGTCTTCTGGCATGAAAGTATTGACATCTCAAGTGTTTAATAAATCGTGTCCAGTGTAAAAACTTCGGCCCCACAATCACACATTCATCTGTGGTCTGATGAGGTTGAATAATAAAGCCTATAATAAAGGTAATTAACCTACTTAACCTTTTGGGGGGTTTTTTTCATTGGCCAGAATACATTGGCTGAAATAGTCCATGGCCACGATTTGTGCAAAAATACATCCATATTAAGGAAAATCTATCTGCCAGGACTGATGTCATGGGAGATCAGTTTTGTTTGTTGGTACGTGCCACTATAGCATTAACGGAAAAATCGGAGCCCAAAGTTTTTATCTCCCCTCCACTTTCAGAGAAAATGCTAAAACGCAGTACACTGTGGAAAGCTGATCTGTTGGAAAGGACGTTTGACCTCTAAAATGGCAAAGGCATCTGAAGCACCCGCACAGCATGAAATGCTTCAGCAGTGTACCCTTTTTTTTGACCGACTGCGGTCTCCTAGCGCAAGTTCTGCGTTAGTTTTTTACAAACAAATTATGCTTGTCAAGTTTTGAAAAAAGAACACGCGTACATTGACGCCGTCCTTCATACAGAGTCTGAAACTGACGGACTGCAACGCTGCTTAAAATGTTTTTTAATAGCAGCGTGTCTAATTTCTGATGGTCGGATGTGTTACAATCAGGGTGACCAATCAACCTCGGTTGTCAGGCAGAAACATCTTCAAGAGATTTATAGGATCAAGCAACACGCTGACCTCAGAGCACAGGTAATTAAAGAAAAGATCTGGTGGAATACAACTGAAAGGCCTGGAGAATGATGGTGATAAACCTCAGCGCTCATCTCTCTTATCCCGGTCTGGCCTTCCTACGTCCCCTGATCTCTCAGACTGTGCCGTCGCTCGTTCGCTCTACGCGTCGGTCGTCGGGACGGCGGTTGTGCACTGTTTTGCAATGCGTGGGGGAGACTGGGGACAGATTCGCGACTGAGTAGAGCTGGGAGGGTTACTCGTCAGCAAAGTCGAAAGCGACAAGGAGGGGCGGGACCGGGCGCGACGGCAGCGGGTCCCCGTCAGGCGCCGAAAGCGCCCGACCACCAGGAGAGTTGCGGGCGCACGCAGCCACGAGGGTTGACCAATCAGAGCTCGGTTGTCAGGCAGAAACAGCTCAAGAGATTATAGGACAAGCAACACGCCTGACTCAGAGCAGGATATAAAGAAAAGATCTGTGGGAGTGGAAATACAACTGAAAGGCTGGAGAATGATGGTGATAACCTCAGTGACTGGCTGGAGAATCGTTTTTCATGTTTAAGTAAGCATTCTGATCTGTTCATGCCCGTTTCATCTGTTCAAGCTTCCTGCTCTGATGTTCGCTCTTGTCTTTGTTTTAATTTCCGAAGAGAAAAAGACACGGCGAGAACGCATTAAAAAGGAAATTAAAGAAAGCATAAGTGGGACAGGGAGTTTTTTCAGAATGTTTAGACAAAGAAATGTCGGACCTGGTGTGAAAGGTCCTCACTACATTGAAAATCACTTTTTTTTTTTCTTGCATAAAAAATCGGACTCGGTGTGAAAACGCCTTTAGCCGGGACAGTCTAAAATGCTTACTGTGAACAAAGCTTTACGTGGCTTTTAATGTACTCAATGACCTGGGAAAATAAAAACTTCTGTTACTACGATTGATAAAATACTCTACTACTGCTGCTGCTCTACCTGTGATCCAAAACGAAAGTGTTCATATGTACATTAAGCTTTTTTATTTCCATTTAAACCTCTTTTACTGGTTTGTCATTCCAGCAGTAAAGTATTTATGATCAGTAGTTGAGAAATTGTTCGTAGGTCACTTTTTTTGCACATTAAGCCGCTTTAAGGTTTTTACTTGTCATAGGTTTTAATGGGAAGAGAAAAGCTTAATATAAAGTGACTACTTTTGACGTAGAAATATAGAAAATAAATATTCTTTATACCTAAACATTTGGCACTTTTTTCACCATTTTGAAATCAAATTGAAATTGATAAGAACCGGAATCGGATCGATAAAATGCGGAAGATACCTACACATTACCAATTCTGGGTCACTTTTGTTTTGTTTAGCAGATTGTCTGCTAAATGTACATCATATAAGTACTTAATGAAATGGTGTGGAGTCTAGAATGTGTGTATATATTATTATTTTTTCTCCTTGCAGAACCTGTTGCAACAAAGAAGAGGCCCCTGGAGTCTAACGGGACAGAGACTGATGCTCCAGCCTCCAAGCAGGTGAAGGAGGAGAATGGTTCTTAAAGCTTAAACTGGTGTACTGCGTCATCTGTACTGTAAATATTCCCCTCATTTACAATCCGGTAACCCAAACAAGGTCCGCCATCCACCACAGGCTGCTGACCTGCAACCTCCTGTCTAACAACTAAAGAACTCGTACTGGACTGAACTTTGTTCTTTTTTTTTTTTTTTTTTTTTTTTTTTTTTTTTTTTAAAATATGTAAACGTCTTTAAAAATTGAGTTTGTACACTTCAGGATCAACGAGGACAGATTAGATTATATTTGATCAACCAATCAATTCCCAAACATCATGGGTCTGGATCTGGAGTATAAAATACTGCTTTTAATTACACAATACTTAAAGCATCCTGATTTACCTCTGCTTATCCTGGTCAGAGTCACGGGGACGTACCCGGAATTCACTGGGTGCATATAGAGGGGTGGAGTATACTGGACGTCTTGTCACTGGAGCTTCTAGCACAGACATGGACACCAGTCCATGCAGGGCTGCGTACACGTCACGGTTACCGTGCTGGGGAATGATCCCCTTCCATATTTCCTCCTTCAGACACGACCAATAATGCATGTGTGGGTCTGCCACTGCTGAGACTCAAAACCAGGTCACTGCTGTGCCTTTGGTAGGCTGCCGAATATCTTTTGCCCCACCTGAGTGTTGGTTCCACCACTACAGTTTCTCATGTTGGCTAGCCTGCAGGTGAACTTTTGGTTTAAATCAGGGCCTGTCTTTGACCATGGAACATTTTTATCAGTTTTTATGATGATCTTACAGATTTTCTCGTTAATCATTTGTCATGCATTACAATGCAGTCACTTACAATAGAACAAAGCATTCAAAGCCATTTAGTTCAGATGCAGTGAAGCCCCAAACCCACGTCATAACCATTAATCTGGAATTAAAATGACACTTGTGTTAACTAGCTCTAGTGACAGAGTACTGTGCACAAGGCTTATTTATCAATTTCTGTCCAGCTTATTCTAAGTTTTATTGGGCATTGCACTTTAGTTCTACAATTAGACTGTAGTCCGTCTTATCTGTTTGGACCAGACATAGCAGTGCTGCTGGAGTTTCACTCACTGTCCACTTTTATTAGACACGTTCATCTTATTGCTTCCTCTTGTAGATGTAAAGTCAGAGACAGTAGCTCATCTGTTGCTGCACAGTTTGTCATCCTCTAATCCTTAATCTCTGCTCACAGAATGCTGCCTACAGGATGCTTGTGGCTGGACATTTTTGGCTTGTGGATTATTTTCAGTCCAGCAGTGACACTGAGGTGGTCATTTCCACGTGTGCTGAGAAATTGGTCTGTAGTTGTAGAACCAAGTACAGTAACCTCTCAAGTTAAATGAAGAATACGCAGAATATACACTGAAAAATATAGAATACCTAAGATTTCTGCACAGTATTGTGACTTACAATGTGTTATCTACTCATCAGATGCACTGCTGACATCTTGGAAAATGTGAAATGACATTTAGTAGATTTATCTCGTCTTACTCAATGATCAAATCACTCATTTTTACTTACTTGGTGCATTTATGGGTGGCAGTGGGTAGCCTGTCGCATCACAGCTCTAGACCTGGGCTTGAGTCCTGTCCTGGATTCTTCCTGTGTGGAGTTTGCATGTTCTCCCCCATGTCCTCCAGGTACGTTGGTTTGCTCATTCCAAAGACGTGCGTTAGGCCAGTTGGTTTCTCAACGTGACCCTGCATGTGTGAGCGCACTTGAAGGAATAGGTAGAGAATGAAGTGTTTAATTTTAAGTAAAATCAGCAGCCAGTGAATTTTCATTTCAAATGGTAATATGATCTTATAATAATTTCAGAATGTATGTATACGTAAAAGAAACTATCCTAGATTTAAGATGTTTTCACTTGGAGGGTTATGGCTAATAGTGTTGCTAAGTGATGTTGTGTAATTAAAACCAGCATTTGCACCAAGTGCTGCATGATTATGACGGTTCATGTGGAGTTTGATTGGCTGATCAGATTTACGCACCCTTCCTGACGAGGTCCTGACTCTCATGGCATCTTTGGTATACAAGTAGGCATGTGCCACTTTTTCCAGCTGTCATTATCTCGTGATGAGATCAGCAGTTATCATTGTGTTAAATCACCTGTTTACGTCTGGCTATAAAAGGGACTCGTGACAAACTTTAACAGGAGAGCTAGACATCCTTTCCATTGACTTGACAAAAATTGTGCGACATGAATATTACTGTATATCAGGAGGTGATGCCAATCTGTGTCTGCTGATATGTGGTCATGAATCTTTATGGATGGAAAGCACTTGAACCTTTAATAGATTATGGACATTTAAAGGAGGACCGGTTTCTCAGACTACAGTTCTGACTCAGTTTGTTCAATAATGCAGCATCCAGATTCTCAGTTTCACTGATTTGACTGGTTATATTATGCTATTTGGACTTTTGTTTAAATTCAGGTACCTGTTAAGAACCTGCTACTACGAATATTTTGTTTAGTGGACCAGAGTATTTCTAATTTGATATTTTTTTTTCCCTTTCTGGTGCAACTGAAAACTACTACTGCTTCCAGCTCGTGTGCCATTTTTAATTCCCTTTTGCGTTATTCACACCAAGGTTTCAACCTAAGGCACTCTGATATTCTTTAGTACTTGTTTCATGTGTTATTGGTTAGATCATTACAGATTTCAATAAAATGTGAAGGAAAAAACACAAAGGAGTCTTGCTTTAATTTGGGCGGTGTTTAAGTTCATTGGGATCATTTTTACAGCAAGTGATTGGCCAAAGATGGCATGAGATATAGAAACCGTGTAGGTCAGGGCAATGTTTGTTGGTCAGTCTACAGGGTAGTGTCGGTGATGTGATCTCAAACCGGTAATGTCAACAGGTGATTGTGACAGCAGTATCCACAAAAGGCTGAATAAGTGAGAAACCAACATGGACAGAGGATCTCTGGTTTGTCAAATGTGTGAGAATTACTGGAATGTTTAAAAAGTGTTATTCAAAGATTGAAAGGCATTTGCAGATTTCCCGTTCTACCACAGGGAATGTGTGGAGACATTTGAAACTAAAAAATGCGACAACGATGACCCGTATGCGTGTTTGCAGGAAGAATGGGACAAAACACCTGAAACTCTTAATGGCTTGGTATCCTTGGTGCCAAAACGTCTTTTAAGTGAACGTCTTTTAAAGCAGTGTTCATACAGTCCCATCTTTTTCTGATTTGGAGTTCTAGGTTCCTATGAAGCGTGGCTGGGCCTTCCTGCCATTGATCGAGTGAGGAGTTTATGGTTTGGGTGTCTCACAAGGATACCACCTGATCCACTCCCTCTAGAATTGTTTAAGCTATGTCCCTTCTGGACAGAAACTCCAGAGTAGAAACAGGAATTGCATCTCACGGTTAGGTTGGGGTCAGAATATGGGCTGAACAAAGCTTGTTACTACCTCAGCCCTCACCAGGAAAAGCAGACTGAAACCAAGACTGAGCACTCACTGTTGATGTGAAATTATGAGGACGAGATTTACTGGAGAACAACAAAAGGAGCCATTATTCGATTAAATAAGATTGTCTTTGTCGTATTAGTTACAGCTAATTGCCAAACATAAACACACACTTGCCTGAAAATATGTGAACCTGGAATGGCTTTCTGTATAAAGTGGTCTGTCATAAATAGCGATTCAAGTCATAATACAACCCCCTGGCAAAAAGTATGGAATCACCAGTCTTGGATGAGCACTCAGACATTTCATTCTGTAAAACAAACTCAGATCAAAAACATGATACAATAATAAGGTCATTCCAAAGTGCAACTTGTTGGCTTTCAGGAACACTCAAAGAAAAAAAATTAAGAGAAAACATTGTGGAAGCAGTGAATGTTACTTTTATTGACCAAGCACAGGGAAAAAAATATGGAATCACTCAATTCTGAGGAAAAAAGTATGGAATCACTCAAATTGGAGGTAGAAAATAAGGACACACCCAGTCAATTTCCTTTCCCTAAATGGACACCTGCCTCAGAGCAGATCTGCTCGTTAGTCTGCAATTAAAAACACCTGAAGTCATACACCTTGGAGGGCTGCTGGACGAAGTGGAGTGGCAAGAACCATGGCTCCAATAAGAGAAATGTCTCTTGAAACAAAAGAGAGGATTGTGAAACTTCTTGAAGAACGTAACTCTTCACGCATGGTTGCTAAAGATGTGGGCTGTTCACAGTCAGCTGTATCCAAGATATGGACCAAATACAAACAGCATGGAATGGTTGTTAAAGCCAAGCGTACTGGTAGACCAAGAAAGACATCAAAGCGTCAAGACAAACAACTTAAGGCCATTTGTCTTGAAAACCGAAAAAGTACAACTACACAGATAAAGCATAAATGGGAGGAAGCTAGAGCCAATATATGTGACCGAATCGTTAGAAATCGTCTAAAGGAAATGGGATTTCAATACAGGAAAGCTAAAAGAAAACCATCATTGACACCTAAACATAAAAGAACAAGACTGCAATGGGCTAAGGAGAGGCAATCATGGACTGTGGATGACTGGATGAAAGTTATCTTCAGTGATGAGTCAAGAATCTGCATTGGACAAGGTGATTATGCTAGAACTTTTGTTTGGTGCCGTTCCAGTGAGATTTATGAAGAGGCCTGCCTGAAGAAAACAACCAAATTGTCACAGTCCTTGATGATATGGGGCTGCATGTCAGGCAAAGGCACTGGGGAGATGACTGTGGTTAATTCTCCTATCGATGCACAAGTTTACACTGAGATTTTGTACAGTTTTCTCATCCCTTCAGTTGAACAGATGTTTGGAGGTGATGATATAATTTTCCAAGATGACAATGCATCTTGCCATAGGGCAAAAACAGTGACAGGCAGGCATCCTTGGAGAAAGACACATTCAGTCGATGTCATGGCCCTGCAAAATAGTCGAGATCTCAACCCAATTGAAAAACCGGTGGTGGAAATTGAAAAAAATGGTCCACAAGAAGGCTCCGACCTGCAAAGCTGATCTGGCAACTGCTATCAAAGAGAGTTGGCACCAAATTGATGCAGAATACTGTTTGTCACTCATCAAGTCCATGCCTCAGAGACTGACAGCCGTTATAAAAGCCAAAGGTGGTGCAACTAAATATTAGTGATGTATTTTGAATGGTCTTTTCTGTTTTTCATGATTCCATACTTTTTTCCTCAGAATTGAGTGATTCCATATTTTTTTTTTTCCCTGTGCTTGGTCAAAAAAAGTAACATTCACTGACTTCCACAATGTTTTCTCTTAATTTCTTTGAGTGTTCCTGAAAGCCAACAAGTTGCACTTTGGAATGACCTTATTATTGTATCATGTTTTTGATCTGAGTTTGTTTTACAGAATGAAATGTCTGAATGAGTGCTCATCCAAGACTGGTGATTCCATACTTTTTGCCAGGGGTTGTAGACAAATACCAAATACAAACAACACTGCTGTATTTTCTGTCGTTAATTACAGAAGCTGCATTTCCTAAAATCATTTAACAACATGTAAGTATATGCTCTATCAACAGTGAACTGGCTTGCTGACCGTTAACTAAATATACTGCGATAGCCAAGTCAGATTTATTTATATAGCTCTTTTTACAACGGAGCATTGTCTCAAAGCAACTTTACAATTTTAGATTATCTCCTAATAACTATGTCCAATCCCAAATTGAGCAAGCCTAGGGCGACAGTGGCAAGGAAAAACTCCCTAAGTGTTATGAGGAAGAAACCTTGGGAGGACCAAGACTCAAAAAGGGACCCGACCTCCTTGGGCGGCGTAGATGATAAATCTAAGAATGAAACTGGAGTCATAGTTCAAATAAAATGTGAAATATACACATCGGCATTAAGTAGTCCGATATACAGTCACACTGGGATCCTGAGTCTAAGCAGGAAAGTTGTTTGGCAGCACTTCGACCCCAGATAACCGGAGGAGTGTGAGGGTTACTGCCCTCAGGTGTGGCCTGGGTATGACGGGGCTGGAGCTGATGACGAAAGCAGCTTGAGTGAAGCTGAAGGGGATGAACATCATGTGTGTGGTTTCAACTGGTACCAGAACACAGCTCGGAGAGAAAGGAGTAAATGCAATTAGTTATTAAGAGCAAAGTGTCTATTAACAGTCACTGATGCCATGTGTAGCATGAGACCCCGGCAGCATTAGCTATAGCAGCATAGCTAGAAAGAGGATAGCCTAATATTAGCAGATAAAATCTTTAGCGTTTTCTTTTTTAAATCACTTTAAGCATTTCTCTTAAAATAGTAAACATCAGTCCATAGATTGATAATTGTATTAAAATCACTAACATGTCTTTGAACGAATGTTTCAGAGTAATGCAATTTATTGTACTTTCTAGTTGTTCTTTGCTACATTAGCACCATTTCTTTCCCCTGAAACCCGTCGTGTCTACATTGAAAAGCCGAAAACCTTTTCTTCGAGCCTTTTGGGAAGTACAGTAGTATTGTTTGCTGATATTCACGTCTAGCACCGCCGCCAGATGGCGCTGTTGTTCCATGTGGTAATGGACATGTTTAACATGTTCAATGTCACCTTGTAGTTGAGCATCTCTAGTCTTAATAATTAATAATAGTAATTACTAATTTCATAATGACCTGGCTCGTACAGGATGGAGTACCTTCAGTATTCTGTAAATACTCGATCCAAAAGAACATCATCGTGTATTCTGTATTGAGTAGTTAACTATATAATTGGATTTCCACATTTTTTGTTTGTTAATTTTAGAAGGCATTATTTTCACAACAGCAAATGAGGCATCGATTACAAGGACACGATTACTGGGACAAGTGGTGGCGTGGTAAACTGAACATTAGCTTCATTACAGGTGATTACTGTGGTTGTTTTTCGTTTTAATTATTGCCTAACAGTAAACATGAGCATTTTCAGTGGTGTTTTTTTTTTTAATAAACACTAGCTGACTTGGGAAGACCTAATTAGATTTGTCTAATCTGATTTGTGTGTTCTCTAATCCTCATGATGTTGATGAATGACTTAATTTGGCCCCCATGTCACCTCATCATTATACACCAGTGGAAAAGGAAAATCACTGGTGACCACTTAAGTTTCTAAACACTCAGATGAACATAAAAAAATACAAAGTTTGAGAAGATCAAGATGTGCTGGCTGTTATAGACTTGTTCTAGCCTATAGGGAAAATAATTGTAAATGATTTCAGACTCTTTGCATTTGCACTAACATGCATTGATAGTTACTCTGCAAACAACAGATTACATTACATAAACAAACAAGCTTCACAGAACACTAATAAGGGGGACATCAGATCAGAACTGGGACAGCACTTAATTGTGCACCGAAACCCATTACTGAGCCCGGTGGTCTCATTAATAAGCCGTGTATGTACACCAGCAACACCATCACAGGACATTACTTATTAAGTTTAGGGCCCATTATGCTAAGGACTATCATCAACTAAAGACTAACAAGTGACAAATGGCTAACACAAGGGTTAGGTTTACTAATTGCAGAGGCAACAGACTGAGAAGGTTATAGCAGACTTCTCTTTCCGTAGCTACAGATTCCAGGTGTTGTTCCAGGTGTTGACATGCCTACTGTAAGGTGACATCCCTCCAGCAGGTCCTGGGTCTGCCCTGCAGTCTCTCTTCAGAGGAACTTGCCTGAAATGGCTATAGCAGGAGCCGATCAAGTAGTGTCCTTGTGAGATGCCCAGCCACCTCACAGACTCAATGTCAAACTGAATGCGAAATAATTTCAGGTTTGCTATATCGTAGCAGTTTCTTGTTGTTGTTATTGTTTTTTAATGAATAGCAATGGATACTGAAGGCTGGACAGGCCATTGTGTAACAGGACAGCTTTCAGGCTTACTTTTGATGTATAAAAAGATAGCATTTGTGGGGCTGATACACATAACCCAAAGTCATGAATAAACCATCAGTGTCCGTGCAGAAACCAGCATATTGAAGTTTGTCAGGCGTTTCTAAAAGATAGATTTTTTTTGTACCTGGTGACAGCAAACTCCATCCTTTCAACCTTGAAACAAGTAGTTTCTCGTAGCTTTTGACATAGTCTCTGACCATGTTATTTAATTCTGGATTTATGAGATGAGAATAACCTGGTATAAAGGCTTCAGCATCTGTATCAGTGCTGTTTTCCACGTCTGGTTCATACTCATCTGCTTAATTTAGGTTCCATGTCTCTGCTGGCTTCAGTGTTAGGACACTGTCAGACATTGTTCATACAGAAGTAAGTCTGTCACGATACTTTCCATTCTCACTATATCATTGGGAACCAAGCTCTCAGGCTGGCTGCACATGCTGGACAATAGGAAACGTTGGATAATAATGCACCCAAATGTGTACAGGAAGCAAAATCTTCATTATCTAATGTTAGCAACAAGTCAGGGGGTGTTGGTGTACATTTCATTTTGGGCCACAGTAATCCTTTAAAGCTCACCTTTGGAGATGCCAGTTAAACAGTACTATCTGCACTTTTGAGCATTGGCATTGCACTGGAGGTTGTTGTCTCCTGCAGACATCTCTCTCTATTACTGAATTGTCAACATGGTAGCTGAACACCTGCCTAGAGGTAGAGGAACATGCAGTAAGATATATATTTTAACACTGGGAATACAAACCACAACAACTGAGTTTGTAATGAATATTACAAATAAACATTAAGAAATAAAGGGCAAGCATGAAAATGTAGAGCTGTATCTCACAGTAGGGCTTGATGGGTATTCTGTATGTGGGTCTGTATGAGGGAAGGAGAACAGCTTATGACCTCTGAAGGTCAGTATGCTGGATGTATGTGATCTGGTTTCAAAAACTGGTTTCTCAGGCTGAGGCAGTGACTCATTCCTCTCCCCTCCATGTTTAAAGCAGACAATGCTTTACAATTATGTTTAAATCAGGTGATTTTTGGTGGCTTATCCAATAATTCCTAAATCTATCAATACCCTCAAACTTTGGTCATGTGGATTACAATATAGTTCTTAACAGTATCTTCTCCTCATTACATTATTTACTGTATTTGAAGTGTACACACTTCATACTGCAATATGTGTGGGCTATCCTCCAGAAAGGGATCTGAGATTATCCCCTGTTGCTGCACCAGCGACCCTGCTGGCCCTATGATGGAATACACAACACCAGTCCATTACAGGCCCAGCAGAGGTCGCTGTTGTAGTGCCAGGGGATGGTGTCCTACCAACATCTCCTCCCTCAAGCACAGCCTATTGTGCCTTTAAGATGCCCAACACTACTTGCTGGAAGGTGAGGACTGTGGTGGTGGTGGGCTAATGTTTATTACTTTTAGTTGTCTTCAGTAGTACTTCATACTATGGTCTTTTGAAAATTTCTAACAGGTGGAAATGTAACGGGGAACTGCAGTGGGCATTATCTTTGAAACCATGACTGCATGGCAGGTTTAAAGACCTGCTGCCATTAAACTGAATAGTGGCAAAACAGCAAACTCGTAAAATATATTTAGCTAACATTCTACACCTACTATGCTTTCTTTTTCTAGTCCTACATCTGCTGTCTCCCATTTTATCTCTTAACTATCTTACCAGATTAAAGTCCATGTTGTTCATTTTCTTATTCTTCTGTAGCATCACAGTGTCGGGAGTTTAAACACTGGCCAAACCTAGTGTTATTAACTGCTGTATTTATAGTTACATACTATAACCATACTTACATAGTATAAAAAACATGAATTTTGAACAACACTAGAACCATCAAGTTAAAAGAAATTGAACACAAACCTGAGAAAGACGATATGGTGACGCACCAGTGATGCAGTAGTCTAAAGGCTGTTGCATGTTTTGAATGTGATGTTTTCGTGAAATTTAGTCGGACAACAGTAAATTAACATGAACTTGCGCTTAAGACGGCATCTTCCAACAAACGCGATTTTCTGGACGGCGAAAATGCAAACTTTCCCGGGGACAAAATGTCACTGACCAGTCATCATCATTATGCAGCAGCTCCTGTATTTTCAGTCTGCCTCTCAGCTGGCAGCTTTTTTCATATTCGGCACAAGACTGATTAAAATGTGGTGTTTACGTCTTCACGTTCCCTTGCTCATTGTTCCCTCTCCTTGGAAGCAGAGAGGCATTTTACTTGCTTAAGAAATGTTCAGGTTCTGGACGATGTTAATAAAACTAATAGTAGAATCATTAATAAAAAATATATATTGAAGTAAAAGCTTAAAGTTGATGTGTGATTGGGGCAGACTTCCAAAATGAAATGGTGTTCATGCTAAAGAAAAAAAAAAACCTTTCAGCTCTTGTAACAGATGGTGATACTCTTGTTTTTTTCCCCCAAAATTGGATGTACCTAATAATTATTTGCATTCTTCTGTAAGCAGCAAAATGATGAGGTCTTCATCACTTGGAGAAGACATTTTGTTTGTCTTGTCCATTTTTTTCTGCAGGAAAAAAATTGAACCAGGCATTGAAATTCCAAAACCAAGACCACAGGGACTCTGGTTCAAGTCCCTCTGGTGCCTTCCAGACAGGTCAGTGAAGACTGATCCCCTGGTGCTGTAACAGAGATCCCTGTCCAGCCATGTGATGGACAGACCTCCTGTTCTGTTCAGTGCATGCTTATGCCTGTACCTTGTGTTCGCCGAGGATAGCTGCCCCGTGTGTTAGACCAGAAAAAGTGCGAATAAAGGTTTTTATGAACTATTGAAATATGTCTGTTAAAGGACTGTTAATACAAAAGAGTTAAAAAAGAAAAAATATTTACAACAGTCTGTCATGGTTAGAGCTCCCTCTTCTGGCTGGAAATCCCATTGGGCCTCTCTCTACATTCCAGTTTCTTGCCAGTTGTCCTTTCCAAGCTGGACTGAACCACTACCCTTACACTATCCTTTACAGCACACCTCACACACATTACAACCTGCTCCCTTAGCATTTTTTAATTGGATCCTTGCCTCTGGTTTAATAATGTGTGGAGTTTAGTATGTTCTCTCTTAGTATTGCATGCTTTACCTCCTTTTTTCAATAAACATGCCAGTGCTGTACTGGACCAAGATCTGTTCCTGCCTTTAACCCAGTGTTTCTGGGATAGGTTACAGACTCACCACAACCCTGACTAAGACAAAGCAGATTCTGAAGGTGAATGTAAAAGTGCTTAAATAATGACTCATTTTAGTAATAAAAGTAGTCAGTTAAGGTTAACGTTAAGTACATATTACCCTGGTCTAATGAGACCAAATAAATCGTTTTCACTACATTCTGTTGCATTAATTGTTTCTGTTTTTAGTCCTGTAATGAGAAATTATTCATTTCCTCAGTAATCCATGAAACACTGCCAGTGTCAGTGCTGATGGCATGATTGATGGATTGTGTCTCCAAGGCAGCGAACCCAAACCTCAAAGACATTTAGTCCCTAATGGGAAATTCATGCTATGTGTCTGACACGCTAAAAAAAGCTGAAAATCAGATTGCACTGCTCATCTCTCACACTGAAAGTTCAGTTTTATGGTCATTGTCTAATTTTAGGTTATGTCGATGGGTTGCCTATGATCCCAAACTCAGAAGTCTTATGGGTATTAGTGTTAATGTCCAGTGTGTTTTTTTTATATTTTCATTCCAAATATGGAACAGGGAGTCCACGAAGACACAAATCCTCCAAAGTCTATGCTAAAACAAGTTCCTGAAAATAATTGTAACTTTTTAAACAGTTACACAGATAGAGAGCACAGGAATTGCTAGCTATCAAACCTGTGGACGAAAGTTAACTAACCTAACTCGACACACTACATCTATTTACATTTTTTCACCCAGCTTCTCTATCAATATGTAAATTAGGCTTCCTTACTGGAAGCCCCAGAACCTAAATTACCACCTTAACATTCAAAAGTTTGTGTTGGTAGAGGACACACACTAGTGATAGTCAGCGTGAAGTGCCATGTTATGTGCCTTCTGTTGTATGGAAGACTAAATACTCACACATGCTACAGACCATACTCTTTTAGTGGTATTGAAGTATGACAAACGTGGTTAACCAGATCAATCCCAACCTTGTTCTCTGTCTGTTTGGAGTTTGTATGTTCTCTCTGTGCCTGGATTTTCTCCTGGTAGCCTTCTCTGGTTTCCTCCCACATTCCAAAGACATTCTTAGGTTAATTGGCCTCACTAAATTTCCCCAGTTTGAGTGTGTTTGACGACTCTAATTGTAACCTTGCTCCTGTCATGGCTAGCCATTAATGCCAAAACATTTTAATCCCTCTTAAACAACAGGAAGAACCAGGTGTTGTAGTGGAGTCCCTTGTCCCAAGTCAAATACAAGTCAGGTTTATAGTTTCTAATCTGCTAGCCAAATTCAAACCTAATATGGCACTCGGGTCCAATCTAAATTACCTTAACTGGTAAAATGGAGTCCAATGTTCCTAAAGGTGGAATTCAGGTTATATCCAAAATCCAAAGGCCCTATATTGACACCCAGGTTGAGTCCAAAATCCCTAAACCTATAATTGGCTCCAAATTCTGGAAATCAAATAAATTCTAAATTTCTTTGGATATTAAATACGTGAAGTCCAAAATAGCTTGTATTAATGTGACATCCAAAGCCCTTAAGATCATATTCAGTTTGAGTCAAAGATAAAATACTGGTACTAAGTTTGACTTAAGTACTCAAGACATTAAACTGTTAAAGTCCAAACCCTTTAACTGGGTACTTGGGTGGAGTTAAATCTATTAGCTGGTGTTCAGGGCGAAGTACAATTATTTATGTTCTCCAATAGAGTTAAAACTGTCTAAAGCTAGTACTTGGGAGGAAACCAAAGCCCTTATGATGGATGACATTTTGAGTCAAAAATAAAAACCCTGATACTCGGTTTGAGCCAAGTGTTGGTTAGTACTCAGTCTTTAACCATATTCTCAGGTGTAGTCCAAACTCTATAAGCTGGTACTCTGGTAAAGTCCAAAATTAGTTATACAATTTAAAATTGTGACTTAAGATCAATTGACGTAATACGCTGCCTGGCCAAAAAAAGGTCACCAACTGGATTTAACTAAGCAAATAGGTAAGAGCCTCCCATCGGATAATTCCTGCATTGGTGATTGTTTCAGCTGGCAACAAGCTATTTATCCCTAACTGTTGCAGTGAGTAGCTTCTCATTTGTTAAACAATCATGTCGAAAGATCCTGTGGTCATGAAAAAGAAGTTCATCTGTTTCAGAAGAGTCAAATTATTGGCATGCATCAAGTGGAGAAAACATCTAACATTGGCTAATCGGCAAATAATGCTTCAATTTGCTAGGGAGCATAAAGATTGGAATCTGGAGCAATGGAAGAAAGTCATGTGGTCTGATGAGTCCAGATTTACCCTGTTCCAGAGTGATGGGCACATCAGGGTAAGAAGAGGGGTGGATGAAGTGATGCACCCATCATGCATACTGCCTATCGTACAAGCTTGTGGAGGCAGTGCAATGATCTGAGGTTGCTGCAGTTGGTCAGGTCTAGGTTCAGCAACATTATATGCCCAAAGAATGAGGTCAGCTGACTAACTGAATATACTGAACCACCAGGTTATTATATCAATGGATTTTTTTTTCCCTGATGGCACGGGCATATTCCACGATGACAATGCCAGGATTCATCGGGCTCAAATTATGAAAGAGTGGTTCAGGGAGGATGAGGCATCATTTTCCCAAATAGATTGGTCACCACAGAGTCCAGAGCTGAACCCCTTTGAGAATCTTTTGGGTGTGCTGGAGAAGACTTTGCACAGTGGAACAAATCTCCCATCATCAATACAAGATCTTGGGAGGGGAAAATGAATGCAACTCTGGACAGAAATAAATGTTGTGACGTTGCAGAAGCTTGTGGGTATGATGCCACAGAGAATGCATGCCATAATCAACGATAAAGGTGGTCCAACGAAATATTAGTGTGTGTGTGACCTTTTTTCTGGCCAGGCAGTGTCACTGCTGTATTAGTAACATCTAACAAACCTGCTGATGTAGGTCCCATCTG